>CAUYLG010022455.1:0-48627 GCA_963573385.1 Cacajao melanocephalus | reverse complement strand
GCCCGGACTTGGTGAGCTGCCGTTGGTTAGGCTCTTGGTGGGATTTTTGAATTTTGGGCTGACAGCATGATTTAGTGCTGAGGGTGGGGCTAGGGGTGGAATGCAGGAGTGGGTGTGGGGAGCCTGCATGGAGAAGGCAGGTGCCAGTAGGACGTCCAGCCTCCTGATAAGTGTTATCAGGTGCAGAGGGGGTGAGTATTGTCCATCGGGCTCCCGGCGAGGCTATCGGCCTTACAGAAGGTAGTACAGAATAGGGGCAGAGCTAGATCACCTGAATAAAATGATTTTTCTATCCATGACATCACAGTGACCCAGATTTTATTTTGTCAACTTCCTACTCCAAATCCTCAAGCTGAAAGGTTTTAAAAAATGTTTCTAATTGCCAAGTGGGCCGCACAAATATTGGTCTCTTCTTTTGCTTTGTTCCTAGAGTAGAAACTGGGAAACATCTAAGAAGATGATATTTCTCACATGCCTTTTCTGTGTTTCTTACTCCTTCATTTTTGTTTCTTACCCCCAGAGATTTATTTTCCCTTTCTGATAGAAGGGTTTAGGTTTGAAGGTGCCTATATTGGTTAAATATTGTAGCAGTTTTAGAACATGGCCCCCAAATTCTTTGACACTCCTCCAAAAGCAAGTTCTGTATCCTCTGCCCTTGACTATGGGCTCCTAGAATTCTTGATTGATAAAATACGGCAGAAGTGAGGCTGAGCCAGTTTCTGGGTCCAAGCCTTAAGAAATTGGCAGCTTTTACTTTCTGTCTCTTAATATGCTCATTCTTGGAACCCAGCCACCATGTGTGGGAAAGCCAAGGAGAGGTACATGTGGAGAGGCCCCCAGTGAGCTCAAGCTGGAAGCCAGCACCAACTTGCCAGTCACCAGTGAGCACTCTTGGAAGTGAGTCTTCCAGATTCCTTCAAGCTGTCTCATGTGGAAGAGAGAGGAGCCTTCCCTGCTGAGCTCTGCCCAAATCCCAGATCTGTGAGCAAGTAAATGATCATTGCTGTAAGCCACTAAGTATGTTTGTTTGTTTTTTTAAGTGAGGGTGGGGTTATAAACAAAAGATAACTAAAGCAGGTATTTCCACAAAAATGCTACATAACAAACCACTTCCAAAATCATTTGGCTTTAAACAACAGACATTTATTCTCACAGATCTTCAGGTCATTTGGAACAGCTCTGTTCTATGTTTGCCTCCTCTGGGGGTTAGGTGGAGGGGTCACACTACCCAGGAGAAGCCTTTCTTATGGGATGGCAGAAGTACAAGAGGGCGGGCAAAAGACACAAGGCCCCTTAGGGCCTAGGCTCAGAACTGGCTACTGTTGTTTCTACCAATATGGTATGGGCCAAATCAAGTCACTCAGCCAAGCCCCATGTCAACTGGTGAGGAAATATACTTGGTCCTTGTAATCAGAGGAATTGCAAAGTCACAAGTCCCACAACAAAGGCAGAAATACAAAAATAAGTGAAAAATTAGTACCAATTGTGCACCCTACCACAGTGTCTGAATAGAACCGAGCAACTTTGGAATAGGCTGAAAGTATCTCCTTTTTAAAGCATTAATAGATTCTCTGAGATCTACTATCGGGATGTTTTACTGCTTTTAGCAAATTTAAGAATAAAGTGTAAGTAAATTCAAGAAGAAGAAAAAAGAACTTGGATGCATAACATTTTTTTTTAACTTTGGGCTGGGAAAAAAGTACTGAACTCAGAAGAAACAGCTACTGGAAAAACAATACTTTTTTTTCTTTTCCTGTTTGAATTAAGCTCTGTGATATCTGGAGGTGAATAATTTTGCCTTTGTAAAGTGGATTCTTCCAGGGAAGGTGTTTGTCATATTCCCAGTAAAACCATAGGTTTCCCATGAGGCTAAAAATACTATTTTGGGGGAGCAATAGAAAGATATAGTATTCTTCTTTGCATTTCTACAGATATTGAAGATTAAATTGGGAGGTTAGTTTACAGTCTGTGAATGCTTCCTTTTAGATAACCTGATTTGGGGTGATATCAAAAGAAAAACACTGTTGATAGTGGATTTATTCTGTGTCAACTTAGCTAACCTGGAACTATGTTTCCCAGAATTTCCTGCTCTCATACTTTTTAGTTCACATAGGTCACAAGAGACATTTTGGGTAAGATTTACACAGTTGAAATAAAGCAGTGTCCATATTCTTTTTTATACTTGGAAGGACAGTGCAGGGCACAGGGTGTTGTTGCAATTCCCACACATTGCCACTGAGCTGCTGGCTCGTCCTGTTGGTGTAGGGCAGCAGCTGGGCATAGAGCTCCTCCAGTTCCTGCCAGATCTTCTAGAGCTTCTCCAAATCCTGGACCACTTTATGCAGCTTCTGGGGGCAACAGTCAGATCTGTCTTTCCTCTAGCTTTAAGTATGTCTTCCCTTTAACTTCTCTGACTCCTGCATCAAATCCATGTTCAGCATTGTGAGGAAGAGCATTGAATTCCCATTTGTGTCACTGCATTATTGAAGTCGGAGGCTTGAGAGAAGTTTGAGACTGGCACACATCCTGGCTTGTCCTCATGGGTTCTAGTTTGTCCCTACTTTCCCTTACATTTTGTCCATCTTTCCTTCCCAGTTACCTGTCCTGCTGACGTCAGACCCAGCACCAGGTGCAGAAGCTATCATCATACAAAAATCAATCTTCCTTGATTATGTAAGTCAAATTCCTGTAATAAATCCTTTGCATAAGTGCTTATAGTTTTGCTTCTCTAATCAAACCCTGACATATATTATGACCTTATGTAAAATTCAAAATGATTTATCTTTCTAATATTTCTTCCAAATACTCAAATTTTTCAGTCTATAGTAAATGCTTATCAGATGCCAGGCACTGTGTTAAGCATTAAAGGAAACAAGATGAGTAAGACAGATGATGGTTCCTGCCCTGGGAGGCTCAGTATCTATAGATATGCTGAGCTATGTAAATAAACCAATAGCCACTGTTAAATACAAAAGATGTTACAATTATCCAACTCCTAAAACAAATTTATATTCTCAACCCAGGATGCTGTAGTGATTTCTCTGTGACCTGTAATGTCTGGGCATAGTAGGGCTGCTTGATGACATACATGTATGATAAGGAATAGGGTAACATGGCAATTATTTGCCACGATACTCTAGTGACATGTCACAGTCTTAAATGGCCTAGCAATGCTGGAACAAAGTTTTCCCGTGCCCAGAGCGTAATGCCAGAACTATATAAAAGTAGTACCACTGGCCGGGCTTGGTGGCTCACACCTGTAATCCCAGCACTTTGGTAGGCCGAGGTGGGCAAATCATGAGGTCAGGAGTTCAAGACCAGCCTGACCAATATGATGAAACCCCATCTCTACTAAAAAAAAAAAAAAAAAAAAAGTAGTACTACTAATAAAACAATATAGGTCAAGAGATTAGAAATCTAGCCCTCTCAATGGAGAAAAGAAAAATGGTTCCCAGGCATCAGGGGTCTGGTGGCAGAAAGGTGGTGAGTGTGTGTGTGTGTGTGTGTGTGTGTGTGTGCAGGCTTCAAGTTATGGGGAGGTTTAGCACCAAACTTAGTGCCCCTGGGAAGAGGCACAAATACCGTATAACTTGCTGGAACAAGATAAGAGGAAACTGTGCAGTGATGCTGCCCCTTGTAGCAATGTCTTCTATGTACATATTTCTAAGTTACAGATGACCTCATAATGGGTTAAATATACTATGATAAATCCATGCCACAAAATACTGTGCAGCTATAAAAAAAGAATGATATGTATATATGGATTGATTATGGAAAAAGCTTTGAAACACATAAGTGAATCAAGCAAGGGGTCCAGTTACGTATGGTCTGCTACCATGTGGGTTTGTAAAGGAGTAAAAATATCCTGTGTACATAGTTGCTTGTGTAAGTATGGAATACCTTTGGAATGATTCAGAAAAACAAAACGGTAACATTGGTTACCTCTGAAGGAGAGGACAGGTAGGCTGAGGGACAGGAATAAGAGGAAGACTTGTCGCTAAATACTCTTGCACCTTTTCCATTTCATGCCATGTAAATTTAGCACTACTTCAAAACATAAATAAATAAAGCAAAATGTAAAAGTTAGGGGGAATGTGGCCACCTGAATGCAAAAAGCATTTGGAAGATAACCCACCTGTCCTGGGAGCCCGTCAGAGAAAACTGGTGCTCTGAAGGGTGACAGTGTGCCCATTGGCTCTGCTACTTACTACAGCATTTGTCCAAAGATACCATATTTCCAAGTACTAGAAAATCCAGGTTCTAAAAAAGGAGTACCTTGCAAACATATGGCTCACTCCATCCAGTCTGGGGTGAAAAGATTAAGGGTGATTATTTGCAGTGAAGACCATTGAAAATGACCTTAGCCACCTGTTTGATAGAGCTAACGGCTTCTCTTCTTGACAAACTCTCCAATGTAATGGGGAAACTGGAAGCCCATGAGGTCATTTTCAAAAATCACTCCATCCATTTACCACATAAACTATCAGAAACAAAGCAAAACACAGCACAACCAAGAATCCAAACATCCTGGAGAGAAACTAAAACGTGAGTAAGTGCTGAAATAATGGAAAACTCCTGCCTGCTAAGAACTAATAGCACTTGTTAATGACCTCATCAGCACACTCAGTCAGCAGAATATAGCCTTGTATGACAGAGCCTACGGGCTTAAAAAAAAGTTGTTGAAGAAGAGAATCCCATTAGAACCTTCTGAGGACTAGTTCAGGCACTCCCACTTCACACTGCATTCCTTAGAGAGTGCAATTCCCATCTCTTTTAGGAGAAGTCAGCCTCTCATTTGCTTACTCGATCACAGGTATTTCCACCTTCGTGTCTGTCAAACCACCAACACATAAATTCCACAAGCAGCTGCCTTTTCATCTGGAAGAGAGAGAGGCAGTAAAGTCCTCGATCTCCCCTCACAAATCCTCCAGGCCCCAGAGTTTAGAAAGCACATTTTTGAGCACAAAATGCTCAGTCTGGCCCTATCAGGATTGTAGTCTTGGTGTTTGTCATTATGCAGGTTTTAAATGTTCAGAGGGAGAGAGATGAAAGGGCTTAGGACCCTCAGGCGCATGGGAAGTCATCTCACCTAAATTAGCTTTTCCTCTATCTTGTCACTGGGTTTTAAGGGGACTTGAAAGGAAATGCAGCTGCAGGATGCCCCTTTGCCCATCCCCCTCCAAGTCCAACCTACTTTCATCTCTTGCCCTAAAAAATAAATAGGACACTGTGGGTCACAAATCTCACTTTCCATCCTGACTCTATTTCTCTCTTGTTTTAAGATAACCTTTACCTGAACCTTCCTCCCTGCACTCATGATCTTTCTTTCAAGAGACTTTCAGTTTATTATACAGTCAAAATCAAATATCCAAGGTAGAAAATGCTCTGCAATGCAAAACACATCAACCTTTTTTTCAAAGCATGATTTTACATGATTATACCATGTTTGAGCTGGCAGAAAATTTAGACATCATTTTTTTTCAAATCTCTCATTTGTAGGCAAATGAAGCTCAGAAAAGTTAATTGACTTGCCCAAGCTAGTTGCTGAGCCAGTAGGAGGAAAGAGGCTCCTTACTCCTGTTGAGGATATTCATCAATAGATTTCAAGGTGATCATTATGTTTTTATTTTTTAGAATGCATACTTTTTGCTGAATCTTGAGCATATTACAGTACTCCATATTGGAAAGTCATTTATCAAATAATATCAACTACCCATAGCATAGTTAAGAATCGGAAAGTAATCAAAAAGTACCAAATACTCTAAATAAAGGTCTTCAAGTTTATATACTAAGCTTATTCACTTCATATATAGGAAAGGGCCTCAAGCCCTTACTCAAAGTCTATTTACTTTAACTTTGCACACAATTTTAACAAGGTTAGATATTTTAGTTTTTCATTCACTTCATTCACTGAACATTTACTGAACCCCTGTTATGGAACAGGCACTGTTCTCGGAGTAAGAGTTTAAAGATGAGTAAGGAACAGCACTGGGGCTCACATTCTAGAATTGTAAACCTATAATTCTAAGGCAATATGTTTGTCTGGAGGTTGGTGCAGGTACAATGGGGGCATGCAATCCAGCCTCAGAGAATCGGAGGAGACCTCACAGAGCAGGTGAAGTCTACACTGGGGCTGGGAAGGGAAGTAGTTGTTTACTTGCCAGGACAAGGAAAAAAAGACATTCCAGACAAAGGTAGCAGCATGTAAGGTAGAGGAGCTTGCAATAGTGTATGGTGTCTTCCAGGAAGTACAAGTTTTCTATGACTGGAGGATAAGGTAAGTTCAAGGAAAGGTAGGTCTATTATACCATGCCTCAGAGTTTAGACTTTGTCCTGAAAGCAAGAAAGAATCAAACAAAAATGATCATTAAATTTGCATGTGTGAAAGAAAACTTCAGTGACCTATGGTAAGTGGATTGGATATGCAGGAAACTGTGAGACTGAACAGGTAAAGGGCTCAAATTTCCCTGTAATGACTGTTAGGTATAGTTGCATCCTCCTATGCAAAATGGAGCTGAGACACAGTGTCCACAAATTCCTTCAGGGTCTGTAAATATTAAAGCTCCTAGTGAATATTCTGACCAGGATTATGATGATTATGGTGGCCAAGGTGAACTGAATTTTCAGGTTCTGCTACAATGAAAGTAGAGACGTGCCATTTGTCCACTCTTACTCATAAGATATTGTCCAAACAGTAGGCTCTGTTTAAATATAGAGCTAGACCAAAAGATCTTTAAATGTACTTTATACAAAGCCCAAAACCCAACCTGAACGATTCAAAATCCAGGATGAAAATAGAATTTCAATAATAATAATACTTTAACAATAAAGACACAAAAAGACTTCAATAGTTATTAGTCATAAATTTGGAAGCAGAAACTACCTTATCTATAGAGATAACAACAATTGAAAATAATAGCTGCTTTTATTAAGCTATAGTGCCAGGCACTATGCTTTGCTTTTTAAGTACATTATCTGTAATCCACAATAATCCTACAAAAGGAGATAATAATATCTCCCATTATACGGTTTTAAAAACACAGTAAAATTATGCTAAATAAACTGCTTAAGATTGTCCTACAATTACGTAGACAGAACTAGGAAAGAAACTCAAGACCGTTTGAAGCAAAATCTCAAGCTTTATCCACATGGCTATATATTTGCTAAATTTATGTACAGTGTCTTAATTTACAAATAACTTTCCTGTACATTATTTCATCTCATTATTATCTATGACAGGTTATTGTTATACCTGTTTTGCAAATAAGGAAAAACATGGGAAAGTCATTCAATATGATGAAGCCTCAGTTTTCTCTGCTGTAAAATGGGATAATAATGTTCACTTTGGGTTGTTATTGGAGATTGGACATGTTAACCATTTCTAATTATTAGTCAATAATCAGTATACTATAAATGCTAGCTGTCATATTGTTATTATCATTGGCAGAGTGATAAATTGCCCAAAATCACACAGCTTTAAGGTGACACATCAAGGACTTACATGTAGGTTTTCTGACCCTATCCCAGTGTTCCACTTCCTACAGTTGGATCTAGTGAAGCTTTGGGAGGATGTCTCTACAGGCCAGCATTTAAGCCAGACAGACAAGTAGCATAAAGTGTGAGCAGGAGTCAGGCATCCAAAAGTCATTATTTCACAATACTTTGCAGTGTTCCTTGACCTTGACAGCAAGTTAGAATCACCTGGGAGATTTTAGAAATCCTAATGCCTAGGCCACACCCCAGACAATGACATCAGAGTCACTGGTGGTGTGATCCAGTCATTAATATTTTAGAGCTGCCCCATGTGCAGCTAGGGTTGAGAACAATTGGTTTAGAGAAAAGCATGGTCAGAGATTTGTTTCCCATGAGGTGTTCCTGACTTCCAATGGCCTTGTCACTCACAGGAAGCCTCATTTATAAAATTTTAGCTTCATAGGATGTTCTGCAACTGGCAAAGTGCTTTTTTATTCCTCTTTGGGCTACATCAAAACAGAGAAGTAGGGCAAATAAAGTTCATACCTCATTTTCCTGATGAGAAAACTCATATGCATAGAATAATTTGTATTATCTAGGGTTAAGCCTAGTTAATGGCACAACTGAGATTGAAAACCTCTGAGTCTATTACTCAGTTTTGTGCCCAGACCTCTTTTTAGTATAGTTCTCTTCCTTTGGATATCATGAAAGAAAAGGAGTGTTGCCCTATAGTCTCCATAACAATTCCTTAAATTTCTTTACAGAATCCCCACTCTATAAGCTAATGGTAAAGAAATTTCAGTTTTAACAATGATTTGTGGGCAAAACAAAATTTAAAACCAGTCACTGTTTATCTTAATGGTAAAGACAGATGTTAAGAATGTTATTTTAGAGCAATATGATTATCAGACTAATTGTATTCCTGATTCTAGCAGAATCTTGAAATTGAGAAGCTAAATTTCTGAATTCTTCAAAATCAAAATAGCAATGGTCCTTGGGAAGGGATTTGATTAAGCACTCCTTGTTGACTTAGTTAAAATCTGACTTCTATATACAATACACATGTATAGTATAAAGGTGTTCATTTCTCTGTAGGCGAGAAACATAACATATTCATTGTTTTGAATTTCAACTGAGTTGTGTCCTTATGTATGTCATATTTATAGCTGAAAAGGTTACAACTGTTATTGTTAATACTTCTAATAACTGAAATGTAAACAAGGTCAATGTTTGCTCTTTTAGATAAAATCCCACAAGCAAACCAAGGATCTCTTATTTGAGACCTAGAGAAAATAAAGTCAGAAATATGTTTTCCAATGGAGGGTGAAAATAAATAGGCCTGAAGAGACTATTAGGGGATTTAGCATCAGCTTGGAAAGGCTAGTGTCCTGGTTGCTAATTCTAGCCATCCTTCACTTTCTATTAGTTCAGTATTTAGACTGTGTATTTCCTAAAGTTAAGAACTATCTATTCCTCACCAGACATTGTATTTCCAAAACAACATGAAAAAGTAAAATAAAACAAACAATCCTGCCTCCCAATACTTGGTCAATTATACACACACACAGACACACACACACATATATACTTCAAGCTAGGATAATGCATGACATACATCACAAAAACAGGACAAGCATCCTGATCACTGTGTAGAGTATTCTCACTTCCCAATGACAAAAAAAGCTTTAGAAATTGCCTATGCTCATATTGTGTGGTGTTCTCCAATCCATAGTAATTTCAGTGTGTCCTCCTCCATCTAATTCTTTGAATGGGTGCTGGCATCTTTTCCTCTTAGATTAGAAGCTGTTGGATCTAAAGTATAGGTGAATACACTTTTCCAATTCCTGTCAAATCATTTTGCAGTTACTCAGGAGTCATGCTGCTGCTCACTTAATTATTAAATGTCCTAAAATATCAGGTGTGCAATTTGCAATGAAAATGTAACAATAGGCCATCTTCTCTAATGGGATTTCAACAGGGATGAAACTAGAAAGATAAATCTGGCTCCACAAGTCATTAAGAATATAGGGCATTTTGGTTCCAAAGGGGTTCCTAACAAGGAGAATCATGTAGCAAAGAAGTGAAAAAATATGCAGGTATTTAGTTACCATAACTGCTTACTCCAGAGAAAGATATAAGTTATAGATTTTGGTGAAGAATATATTTTTAATTCTTGATACATAAATCATGATCTTGTTCACTTGTGTGTTAGAAAAGATTTTTGCCCCGTGAATAAACAAAATAAGCTTGGTTTGTAGTTTATTGGAAACTCTTATCCAGGCCATTTGTTGAAAATAAGCATATGAAATTTACCAGGATCCAAACATTGCAAAACTGCTTTCCTTTTTCAGAGTTGCTGGTGACAGGGATGGGTTTATGTGTATCGAGGAGGGATGTCATAGTTACTAGAAGAAAATGGAATCCTAGGGCAGATCAAGAAACAAGCTGAATCCTTTACTGCACACACAAATTTGGCCCAGGGCAGATGACAATTTGCAAGGCTGACCTATAATTCTTGGAATCTCTTTAAACTCAAAACTATTCTTATATAGCCATCTAGAGCCCGTTGTTTTTTGTTTTATTTTTCTTTTGGTGGTGTCTTTACCTCCATTAATTGACAATGATCACAAACAAAACAAGCAAGAAAATTAAATGGATAATGCTAAGTTCATTCACTTTTACATTGTAAAAGTTATCTTAAATCAATATCTGAAGGAAGGGAATTTATTTGACTTAAGGAAAGGATAAGTAGTCCTGCTGCTCCATGTCTGTTTACTCTTCACTGTTAGTTCTTTTTAGAGAGCTATGGTCACAACCATTAAGGCAAGCCAGTTAGACAGATATACCAAGCAACCCTCTTCCTCCTCAGCAGCTTCATTTCTCTTTACTTAAGAGCAAATCTCACAGGAGTACAGCTTGTGGTTAAAATGTATGTGAGTCTGTACTATACTCCATGAGAATACAAAGGGCTAGCCTTATGAGTAATGGAACTATTTTATGTCATTGGACTGAGAAATTCCATCCCTTTAGCCTTATTCCTCCCATTTTTTAAATTAGCTGATTAAGTGGAAAATGCTCCTCAGGTCTCCAGTTAAGATCCCAGCTATCACAATTCTTGCCCCAGAAAGCCTTGAGTTAGGTCCTACTCATCTACTGGGAATGAGTAGGACCTAACTCTACATAGTAGGGGTTCTTTTCTGAAGATGTGACAACAAATGCTCCTGGAAAAATAAGGAGTTTTTCACTGAGAAACATGATCTGTGCTGATAAGCATTGTAGATTTGTTCAGTGTCAACTTAGCAAAGCTAGTACAATATTTCTCCAGAGTTTCCTTCCCTGTGTAGTTCTGGGTTAGTGTGGGCCACAAGAGGTATTTTGCATGAGATGATGGTACAAATGAAGCAGAGCCATCTTCTTCTTACTCTTGAATTATCAGTATAGGGCATAAGGTGATATTTCAGTTCACACAGGTTCACTCCAGTCTGCTGCCTCACCCTACTGTGGGGCAGCATCTGGGCCATAACTGCTCAATCTCCTGCCTCTTACAGCTTCTCCAACTCCCCCAACAATTAGGTGTTTATCTCTGAGATGAAAGGTGCTAACTTCTGTAGGAAAGCCTCATCATCAATACTGGAGATATAAAGCTTATGGTGAGAGACCAACATGGTCTAGTTCATCTTCATGGATTCCAGCTCAGCTTTGCAAGTTCCAATTTATCTTTGTTTCCTCTACTTTATGTTTGTATTCCCTTCCTGGCTGCTAGTCCTGAGAATTTGGGCCTCAGCATTAGATTCAGAAGCAACAGCCTCACATGGGCTGTTTAATCTACTTCCACAAATTGCAGAAGGTCAAATTCCAATAATAAGTTTTTTAATAGAGCCATCTATAGTTGTAAATATAGGAAAACAATATAGTTGTAATAGGGAAAGAGATAATGATAGAGCTAGAGATAGGGATAAATATCTCTCGATGATTCTGCTTTTCTGATTGAACTCTGACTGATACTAAAAACCTAGATCCTTTAAGAACTTGGGGAGGGCCACCTCAAAGGGAAGATGCTGAGCTAATGGTGACTGAAGGAAGTGACTGAGACCTGAATTAATGTCATTTCTGTTGCTACTGTCTGAGGCTTGGCTCCATTGCTGACTTCTGCCTTTTGTTCAAGTCTCTGACTCTCTTGTCTATTGATCCTACTATGATCCCAAACCAAGATGACATTTAAGCCTGCTCTATGAACTACTGTTGCTTTGACCCTTGTTTGTGACCATTTTTCCTTGACCTTATTTCTGAATCTTCCCTCTGCCTGTATAAGTGTACCTCTCACTGAAGTTCTCCCACATCTCTGGAGCCTATGATGCTTTTGTGGTCACATCTCCTGCCCCTACCATCTCCTTACCATAGTCTGTCACTGGATGCTGACTTCTGTGCTAAGAAAAATGTCATCACACAGAAAATTTGAGGTGGGAGGATGGGTACCTGAGATTGAGACATTCAGGATACTGACCAGCAAAGGCAAGCTCGGGTAGGAGACCACATGGCGGCCACATGGTAACCAAGGAATGTCAGAAAAGTAGGGCTGCCTTAAGAGAACTCGGGGGAGCTTTAGATGAGGCTCTAAGGAAAGAGGAGTTGAAGAGCCAATCACAGAACTTACCTGTTTCCTGAATCTGTAGAGAAGCTGCCTTACAAGCAAAGTAATTGATAGTGACAATCTTTGCAACCATGAGAATGTCAACTCTTTTAGATGTGACAGGACATTGCCCTGCCTGAGCAGCCCTCTGCAATGAATAACCTAGAATTGAGATTTTTTTGTGTGTTTGTGATCACTCATGATTTCTGAAGTTCCAACTCAAAGTTCAAAAAAATGGCCTTTTGTGAAACTGTAAATTAAAAACAACTCTCTATAAGAAAATTTCAAGAGAAAAGCAGAACAGAAGGCTCCACTGATTGTCCCCTCATCAAGGACATCAAGTTAACAATTATCTACACAGAAAAAAAAATCTTCATGGAACCAAAAATCAGATGACCACTTATAATACCTAGTTTTAACTTCGTATCACTAAAAGAAGCACTAAAGAGATAGAAAAAAACACAGTTCTGAATGGCGGACGTTACCCCTCCCCCACCCTCAGCAGTGGTGGCCTGCTGCGAGAGCATCTCTGGGCTCTGAGGGAAAAAGAACACAACAATTGTGAGGCATTGAACTCAGTGCTGTCCTGGTAGGGCAGAAAAGAAAACCAGACCGAACTCAGCTGACACCTGCCCACAGAGGGAGCATTGAAACAGGCCCTAGTCAGAGTGGAATCACCAAAGCCCAGCAGTCAAAACTAGAGTTCTTGCAAACCTTATTGCCTAGGGCTACAGTGCTCTCTGTCTCCAAGTAAACTTGAAAGGTAGTCTAGGCCACAAGGATTGCAATTCTTAGGTGAGTCCTACTGCTGAACTAGGCCAAGAGACAGTGGACTGAGGAGACAGGTGCCACACTGAGACATCAGCCAAGGCAGGCTACACAGCTTGTGACTCCAAAAGAGACTCTTTCCTTTTACTTGAGGAGAATAGAGGGACTTTGAGAGAGAGAGACTTTGTTTTGAATCTTGTATACCAGCTCAGCCACATCAGGATAGGGCACCAGTCAGAGTCATGAGGCCCCAGTTCCAGGCCCTAGACATTTCTAGACACATCCTGGGCCAGAAGGGAACCTACTGCCTTGAAGGAAAAGACCATGTCCTGGCATCATTCATCACTTGCAATACCCAGGTACTATGTCGAGGGCCTTGGATGAGCCTCTGAGACTTGCTGGCTTTAGGTGAGACTCAGCACATTACCAGCTATAGTGGCTATGGGGAGAAACTCCTTCTGCTTGAGAAAAGTAGAGGGAAAAGTAAAAGGGACTTTGTCTTGCACCTTAGGTACCAGCATGGCCATGGGAGGTTGGAGTACCAAATGGGCTCTTGGGGTCCCTGACTCCAGGACTTGACTCTTGGATGGCTTTTCTGGACCTGCCCTTGGCAAGAGGGGAGCCCACTTCCCTAAAAAGAGTTCCAGGCCAGACAGCATTCACCAAAGGTGATTTAAAAACCCTTGGGCCTTAAGGGAACATCAGCAGTATTCTGGCAGTACTCCTTGTGGCCTGGGATGGTGGTGACTATGGGGTGAGGTTCCTTGGCCTGGGAGGCAAGGGTGGTTCAACATATGCAAATCAATCAATGTAATACATCATATCAACAGAGTGAAGGATAAAAACCATATGATCATTTCAATTGATGCTGAAAAAGCATTTGATAAAATTCAATGTCCCTTCAGATAAAAACCCTCAAAAACTGGGTATAGAAAGAACATACCTCAACATAATAAAAGCCATATATACAACAGACCCATAGCTAGTATCATCCTGAATGGGGAAAAACTGAAAGCCTTTCCTATAAGATCTGGAACACGACACGGATGCCCACTGTCACCACTGTTTTTCTATATAGTACTGGAAGTCCTAGCTAGAGCAATCAGACAAAAGAAAGATATAAAGGGCATCCAAATTGGAAAGGAAGAAGTCAAATTATCCTTGTTTGCAGGTGATATGATCTTATATATGGGAAAACCTAAAGACTCCATCAAAAAACTATTAATCTATTCAATAATGTTGTAGGTTACAAAATAAATATACACAAATCAGTAGCATTTCTATATGCCAACAGTGAACAATGTGAAAAAGAAATTTAAAATTAATATAATAGCCACACATTAAATTAAATACCTAGAAATTAACCAAAGAAGTGAAAAATCTCTCTATAATAAAAACTATAAAACACTAATGAAAGAAATTGAAGAGGACACCAAAAAATGGAAAGATATTTCATATTCATGGATTGGAAGAATCACTAATGTTAAAATGTCCATAGTACACAAAGCAATCTACAGGTTAATGCAATTCCTATCAAAATACCAGTCACATTCTTCACAGAAATAGAAAAAAAAAGTATCCTGGTATATATATGATACCACAAAAATCCCAGAATACTCAAAGCTATCCTAAGTAAAAGAACAAAACTGGAGGAATCACATTACCTGACTTCAAATTATCCTACAGAGCTATAGTAACCAAAACAGTACGGTAAGGGCATAAAATCAAACACTTAGACCAATGTAACAGAATGGAGAACCCAGAAACAATCCACACACCTACAGTAAATTCATTTTCAACAAAGGTGCCAAGAACATACACTGGGGAAAAAAAAAGTTTTTAAATAAATGGTGCTGTGAAAACTGGATATCCATATGCAGAAGAATGAAACTAGCCTTCCATCTTTCACCATATACAAAAATCAAATAAAAATGGATTAAAGACTTAAACTTAAGACCTCAAACTATGGAACTACTACTACAAGAAAACATTGGGAAACTCCAGGATATTGGTCTGGGCAAACATTTCTTGAGTAATACCATACAAGCACAGGCAACCAAAGCAAAAAAAATACACTAATAGGATCACCTCAAGTTAACAAGCTTTTGCACAGCAAAGGATACAATCAACAAAGTGAAGAGACAACCCACAGAATGGGAGAAAATATTTGCAAACTACCCATATGACATGGGATTAATAACCAGAATATATAAGGAGCTCAAACAACTCTATAGGAAAAAAATTAATCCAACCAAAAATGTGCAAAAAATTTGAATAGACATTTCTCAGAGGGAGACATACAAATGGCAAACAGACAAATGAAAAGGTGCTCAACATTATTTCAACATTACTGATCATCAGAGAAATGCAAAGCAAAAGTACAATGAGATATCTCACTCCAATTAAAATGACTTATATCCAAAAGACAGGCAATAACAAATGCTGGTGAGGATATGGAGAAAAGAGAACTCTTGTACACTGTTGGGAATGTAATTTAGTATGACCACACTGGAGAACAGTTTGGAGGTTCCCAAGGAAAAATAAACACCAAAAACCTAAAACTAAAAATAGAGCTACCATTCAATCCACCAATCCCACTGTTGGGTATATACCCAAAAGAAGGGAAATCAGTTTACTGAAGAGATACCTGCTTCCCCATGTTTGCTGCAGCACTGTCTACAATAGCTAAGATTTGGAAGCAACCTAAGTGCCCATCAACAGATGAATGAATAAAGAAAAGGTGGTACATATACATGATAGAGTACTATTCGGCCATAGAACAAAATGAGATCCTGCCATTTGTAACAACATGGATGGAACTGGAGATCATTATGTTAAGTGAAATAAGCCAGGCACAGAAAAGCAAACATTGCATCTCCTTATTTATTTGTGAGATCTAAAAATAAAAACAATTGAACTCATGGATATAGAGTAGAAAGATGGTTATCAGAGGCTGGGAAGGCTATCAGGTGGCTGGGAGGAGGTAGGGATGTTTAATGCATACAAGAAAATAAGAAGAATGAATAAGACATACTATTTGATAGTATAACAGGGTGACTATAGTCAATAATAACTGTACATTTTAAAAGAACTTAAAGACTGTAGTTGGATTGTTTGTAACTCAAAGAGTTAATGCTTGAGCAGATGGATACCCCATTTTCCATGATGTATTTATTTCACATGGCATGCCTGTATCAAAACAGCTCATGTACTCCATAAATGCCTATACCGACTATGTACTCACAAAAAATAAAAAATAAATAAAGGTTAATTTAAAATTTAGGAAAAGAAAACATTTCCATTGACAATAGCATCAAAAAGAAATAATTAGAAATAAACTTAGCAAAAGGTGTATAAAGCTGATACTCTAAAATCCCAACATGTTGTTTAATGAAATTAAAGAACTAAGTAAATGGAAAAACATTTCATGATAATGGATTGGAAAAGTTAATATTGTTAAGGTGACAATAGTACACAAATGTACGTGCAAATTCAATGCAATGTGTGTTCCAAATCACAGCTGACATCTTTGCAAAATTTGGCAATCTTATTCTAAAATTTATGTGGAAATGCAAGGGACCCAGAATAACTAAAACAATCTTGAAAAAGAAGAACAAAGTTGAATAACTTACACTTTCCAATTTCAAAACTTACTACAAAGCAACAATGTGGTATTGGCATAAGAATAAACATGTAGATAAATGGAATAGAATTGATAGGCCAGAAAAAATCTCTCACATTTACAGTCAGCTGATTTTCTCCAAGGGTACCAAGGCAATTCAAATGAGGAAAGAAGAGTTTTTTTCAACAAGTGGTGTTTAAACAACTGAATATCCACATACAAAAGACTGATGTTGAACCCCTACCTCATACCATCTGTAAAAATGGAATCAAAGACCTAACTAAGAGCTAAAGGTATAAAATTCTTGGATGAAAACCTAGGCATAAATTTTTGTGATTTTAGATATGACATCAAATGAACAAGCAACAAAAGAAAAATATAGATCAACTAGACATAATCAACTTGAAACTATTCATGCTTTAAAGGACACCATCAAGAAAATGAAAAGGCAACCCACAGAATGGGACATTTTGAAAATTATGTATGTGATAAAAAATACTGGTATCAACAACGTATAAAGAACTCACAACTCAAGAAGACAAAAAAAAAAAATTAAAAATGTGCAAAGACAAACAGAGAGCCAAATCATGAGTAAACTCCCATTCACAATTGCTACAAAGAGAATAAAATACCTAGGAATACATCTTACAAGGGACGTGAAGCACCTCTTCAAGGAGAACTACAAACCACTGCTCAAGGAAATAAGAGAGGACACAAACAAATGGAAAAACATACCATGCTCATGTATAGGAATAATCAATATCATGAAAATGGCTGTACTGTCCAAAGTAATTTATAGATTCAATGCTATCCCCATCAAGCTACCATTGACTTTCTTCACATAATTAAAAAAAAAAAACTACTTGAAATTTCATGTGGAACTAAAAAAGAGTCCACATAGCCAAAACAATACTAGGCAAAAAGAACAAAGCTGGAGGCATCAAGCTACCTGGCTTCAAACTATACTACAAGGCTATAGTAAGCAAAAAAGCATGGTACTGGTACCAAAACAGATATATAGACCAATGGAACAGAACAGAGGCCTCAGAAATAACACCACATGTCTACAACCATCTGATCTTTGACAAACCTGACAAAAACAAGCAGTGGGGAAAGGATTCCTTATTTAATAAATGGTGTTGGTAAAACTGGCTAGCCATATGGAGAAAACTGAAACAGGACGTGTTCCTTAAACCCTATATAAAAATTAACTCAAGATGGGTTAAAGACTTAAACATAAGACCTAAAACCATAAAACCCTAGAAGAAAACCTAGGCAATACCATTCAGGACATAGGCATGGGCAAAGACTTCATGACTAATACACCAAAAGCAATGGCAACAAAAGCCAAAATTGACAAATAGGATCTAATTAAACTAAAGAGCTTCTGCACAGCAAAAGAAACTATCATCAGAGTGAACAGGAAACCTATAGAATGGGAGAAAATAATTGCAATCTATCCAGCTGACAAAGGGCTAATATCCAGAATCTACAAGGAACTTAAACAAATTGACAAGAAAACAAAAACCCCATCAAAAAGTGGGTAAAGGATATGAACAGATACTTCTCAAAAGAAGACATTTATGTGGCCTACAAACATGAAAAAAAAAAGGCTCATCAACACTGGTGATTAGAGAAATACAAATCAAAACCACAATGAGATACCATCTCACACTAGTTAGAACGGCAATCATTAAAAAGTCAGGAAACAACAGATGCTGGACAGGATGTGGAGAAATAGGAATGCTTCTACACTGTTGGTGGGAGTGTAAGTAAGTTAGTTCAACCATTATGGAAGACTGTGTGGCAATTCCTCAAGGATCTAGAACCAGAAATACCATTTGACCCAGCAATCCCATTACTGGGTATATACCCAAAGGATTATAAATCATTCTGCGATGAAGACACATGCACATGTATGTTTATTGCAGCACTGTTCACAATAGCAAAGACTTGGAACCAACCAAAATGCCCATCAATGAAAGACTGGATAAAGAAAATGTGGCACATATACACCATGGAATACTATGCAGCCATGAAAAGGGATGAGTTCATGTCCTCTGCAGGGACATGGATGAATCTAGAAACCATCATTCTCAGCAAACTAACACAGGAAAAGAAAACCAAACACTGCATATTCTTACTCATAAGTGGGAGTTGAACAATGAGAACACTTAGACACATGGAGTTGAAGAATGAGAACACATCACACACTGGGGCCTTTGGGGGTGGGGAACTAAGGGAAGGATAGCATTAGGAGAAATACCTAATGTAGATGATGGGTTGATGGGTACAGCAAACCACCATAGCATGTGTATACCTATGTAACAAACCTGCATGTTCTGCACACGTATCCCAGAACTTAAAGTATAATAAAAAAAAGAAATAGAAATTACTCACAAATGCATCTCAAAAATAAAGATAAATAATGAAAAAAAATTTTTTAATGGGCAAAGTATATGAATAGACATTTCTCCAAAGAAGATATACAAATGGCCAATAAACATATGAAAGGACGTTTAATATCATTAGCTGTCAGGGAAATGCAAATCAAAACCGCAATGAGATATCACCTCACACCCACCAGATTAGCGTTAGTGAAAAAGACAGATAATAACAAGCAGTTTCAAGGATGTGGAGGAATTGAAACCTTCATACACTGCTGGTTGAAATGCAAAATATTGCAGCCACTATAAAAAAATAGTGACAGATGGTCAAACAAAGAGTTAACATATGACTCAGCAATTCTATTTCTAGATAAATACATAAGAGAAATGAGAACATGTTCATACAAAAACTTCTACATGACTGTTCATAGCATTATTCATAAAGTCAAAAAGTGGAAACAACCCAGATATGTAGCAACAGATGAATGGATAAAGGAAATGTGATATAGCCATGCAATGAAAAATTATTTGGCAATAAAAATATGAATTACTAGTACACATGGCAACATTGATGAATCTTGAAAACATATGCTAAATGAAAGAAGTCAGTCACAAAATACCACATATTATATGATACCATGTATATGAAATGTCTAGAATAAGTAAATCCATAGAGGCATAGAGGATATTAGTGATTGCCTAGTGCTAAGAAGAATGTGGGAATTGAGGGACTGCTAAAAGGTATGGGATTTATTTTTGATAAAAATGCTCTAAAATTGATTGTGATGGTGGATGCACAACTCTGTGAGTATACTAAAAACAATTTAATGCATACTTCAAATAGTTAAAACATGTGGAGTTAGAATTGTATTTTCTTAAACCTGTTTTTTTAAAACCAAAGAGTTATAAAGAAACCTTGCTTAGCAAAAAAACCTTATCCACCATCAGACATATCTGTATCATTGGGAGAGAGGAGGCCAGAAGTTGGCAAAGAGTGTTGAGGATGCTAGTGGATCAATTGCTTGTTCAAAGGAATAGGTAATAAATATGTTTGGCAGATTTGTTCTCCAGGGGGTAAATTAATAGCTGGAATTAACCTCAGTTCAAAAAGGGCATTCCTAGCTAATTAAGATTGTAAAAACCTGTCACGTTTAGTAGCATGGTGGATACCGTTGTCAGAATGGGCTTAACTGTAACATTAGTGCAAAAAAACCCTTTTGTAAATTTATAAGCAGTAAGTGTATTAAGTGTCATCTCTGAATTGGTGCTTATTAGAAAAAAATCCTCCCACACATATCTGACTAGTTCATAACCTCTGTCTTTAATGTACAGACTTAAAACTAATTCCATTTATTTTCTATGTATTGTTATTACAAAGTTAAAAATACTTACTATCTGAAGCTATTCTCCATACTCGGAAGAGTCAAAAAGTACTGTCTCTTGTAGTCAAACATAGGAAGAGGAGGAAAAAGCCCTAATTTAAAAGTGAGTTAGTGGCTCTTGTATCAGGCTAGAAAATAATTCTGACCAACTGTGGAGAAATTATCAATGCTTGGCTTGCAAAAAAACTGATCAGGCTCCTTACACAATGGCATTTCTATGAAAGTAAAGCTTCTCTGATAATTGTTCAAATTTCAACTCCATTAGCGAGTGTTTTCTAGGTGGTTTGCCTGTTACTGTCCAGTGTAACTCTGCAATGCTGAGACCTCATGGGATGGGTTGCATGGTGGAACTTGAAGCTGGCATGGACAACATTTGAGGGTATATATTATCTCTCCAGATAAACTAGAAAGAATACTAATAGTGTCATTAATTGAGAGCCTTATATGTTAATTGATTCATCTATATAATTTCTTTTTCTCCACACAACAAGCTGACAATGCAGTTATATTACTTGTATTCTCATTTTGCTAATGAGTAAACTGAAGTTTAGTAAGGTTAATTAGGTTCCCCCAAAGAACTAGTTACAGTTAAATTAGGTAGGCTAGCTTGAAAACTGTTTCCATATCATATCCACTGATTACAAAGCTCTTAACCATTATGTTTCTCAAGCGCAGACCATGTAGAAAGTGTCCTTATGTCCTGCTTTGAACAGAACAACTCTCCCTTACACCTGTTGTCCAAGTGAAATTACTAAAGATGCCCCATATTTGTTCATGTGGCTATGAGAATATACCTCTAAGACCTTCAACTGCAGGGGGTGTAATTGATTGATGGCCTCAGTTACTGTGCTTTAAAATCTATCCCATCTTGTACTGGCGCCACCCCCATAGCAGGACACCTGCCCATTTCTGGGTGATGCAGAATTTCTCTAGTGCCAAACTTTGGCTTGAGGACTCTCCTATTGCTGAATTTTTTTCTTAGAATTACGCTGTGCTTCCATCCATCCTTTGCTCCCTTCCTTTTTTTCCTTCACTTGGGGTCAGACCTGCATTGAAGTCTGACAGCACTTCCAGCCTCTTTTGGCCCTCTCCCTATTTTCTCTCATAGTCATTTTCCCTAATACATTTCTCATACATCTAATTCCATTTGGTCATCTGCTTCTCAGAGGATTCAGACTAACATGAGTCAAAAGTGTTTTGATTTGAACTATAAAAATTATATAGTGACTATAACCATGTACTGAGTTGCATCAGAACATATGGGGAGCCAAGCAATAAGACAAATTCCTGAATCCCATTTACACTGACTAAATTGGGATATCTAGAGTGCGGATGGACTTCAGGACAATCTATTTTTTCAAAATTCCTGTGTAAGTCTAATACAAGTAGGAAGCCACTATGCTAGATTATACACCAGTGACCCTCCATTCTGGCTGCACAACATAATCATCTAAACCCATTCTAGTCTTCTTGAGTTAAAAATTTGAGGTACATGAATTTTTATAAGGCATCATAAGTGATTGCTGTGGCCAGCCAAGGATGAGACCCATTTTGATCATCCTCATTTTATTTCTTGTTTCCCATTAATTCTCTTGCTCCACCCAAGCCCATCATAGATCCACATAACATTAAGAGTTACACCAAGGAGAAAATCAGTAATAGTAATAATTAATTTTTACTATAATGCTGTTAATTTGTATGGTCCTTTAAAGATGTTCACACAGTCCTATATTTATGATCTCTTTTTATTCTCACAACTACACTTTGAGAAAGTACTACAGATATTATTATCCATATTTTATAGACTAAAAGAACTGAGTCTTAGAGAGATGTTAGGTGGTTTGTCCAAGGCAAAAAGACAAAAGAAAAAATCAAAGAAACAAATTCAGTCAAGGACCCAAATATTAACTATCTATTTTTTCCATTATGTTGCCCTGTCTTGTTGCCGAACCTCATTTTGAGAGACTAATAAAGGAGATTGGGGGAAAATTGTGAACATTAATCCCTAAATTATATTTCTAAAGATTCTGAGCCCAAGTGTGAGCAGCTGAACAGGAAATACCTAGTGAATGAGAGAAATTACCAAACATTTCTAGTCTACCTAGTCAAAGCCTAGAGTTTAGAAAATATCTCACAGAAGAGTGGCTAAAGCCATTTCCAGCTTCAGTACATTGCCATTGTGTAGCCCCTAAGACAGACTAAGGGATTGTCCCACCAGAAATTATTTCTCTTTCTGTCATACAAGGAAACACTGCAAGGGCAAATATCTAATAAGAATTAAGTAAAATACTCAACCATTTGGGATAATTTGAGTTATTTAAAATATAAGTGTACTAGTATTGCCTGACTCCTAAAACAACCCCCAAATCAGTGACTTGCCTCAATAAAAGTTTATTATTGTTCACGTCATGGTCCAGAGCAGGTCAGCTAGGGGTCCCATTTCATGTAGTCATTTAGAAACTAGGACTTCTTCCATGTGGCTCCATCACCAGACAAAGAAAGGAAGAGAACATGGAGAATAATAAGATTTATTCCCATATCAAACAGATGTAAAGTATATCTGTTTACATTCCATTGACCATAATTCAATTACAAGGGACCCTAGGAAATGTCTAGTCAAGTGACAAGGAGTAAGAGAAAATGAATATTGGTGAACAAATAGGCAGTGTATTTTGTATTTGCCATACTTTTGTTATGATTATTATATCTGGCATCTTATTCAGAGCAATTATCAGTAAGAAAAACTATTTAACTATTACATGATCACATGTGATTAGAGTCCAAGAGGTATAAAATATTCACTTATTTTGGATTATCTTTCACTGTATACAGAATCTGCCTGAGATGGCATCTTGGAGACCTCATTTTCTCTTACTGTTTCCCTCAACCTCTTTTCTCTTCTCATTTTCCTGTGGTCACTTTCGTCTTTCTACCTCTGTTCTTCCCAAGCCTTCTAGCTCTACCCTGAAGAAAATGCACATTTTCTCGAGGTTCTGTGAATCCTCCCCTGATGCCACTAGAAAGGAAGGGGAGGCCAACTTTTTTGAAATAAAATGAGGCAGCACTAAATCCTTTAGATTCCTCAGAAAAATGGGTAATCTACAGATCAAACTAACCCTTTTCTTGCCAATATTGACCACCACTCATGGCATAACCTCAATGTGCTTTGTATCGTATCATGTTTCCTTAAATAATTTCATACTTTTGGATCCAGCAATTCTATGTTGTGAAATTCATCTTTAGGCACAAATCAGACAAGTTAGAAAAGACACATACATAAGATATATATGACTGAATTGTTTATAAATGGTGAAGAACCAGAAACAATCTATTAGGTCTGAATGGCTTACAATAGAAAATTGTTTCAATACATTGCAGTACATACATACAAAGCATGAATACTGTGAAGCTGATGACAAATATCTAATATTTTCTAAATATTCATAACATAGAAGTGAAAATGTATATTGCAAAATATTAATAGTAATTATAGGGTTATTCTAATTTAAAAATGCATACATTTTCATTGGAAAATGTTAGGAAAATCACACCAAAATGTTAACAGTGATTATCTTGAGGTCATAATATTTCATAGTTTTAATATTGCTTGATTTACTTATCTATGTTTCTAAAAAGGTTTGCCAAATTTAATACATGCATAATAAGAGAGTTGAGATATAGAATATGCAAAGAGTAGTAGATTAAGTCAAATCTCAGAAGGTGGTCTGGTTTAGAAGTAGAGTGCTGACATTTTCTGTGGTGTTTATGAAAACACTTGCTTCCCAATGTCCTCCATGCATTCTCTTACCTATCTTCTCCACTTTAGGAGCTGTTAAAGGGAAATGCTCATTTGTTAACTGCACTTAAATTGAAATCCAACAATAGATATATTAACTAATTTATCCAAAAGTTTATGGTTAAATTTTAATATAGTAGTTCTTTTGTACTTTGTCAAGACAGTTCATTTGATTTTAATGTGTTCTGAATAAAATGAATCTTATAATATTTTTTTTCACCAAAATAAAAAAATATCCCACCATGCTTGGAAGAACAGAGCTTGTAAGTCACTTTTGTGACTCTACTGTGAGGATTTCAGTGGACTGGCAGTCCCAGTTGTTATATTCTGAAATCCATCTACAGTGTTCTTCGAAACTACTCTTCTCAGGTAATAGCAGCCTGGTGGGGCTCCTCACAGTTAATGACTAAGGACAGCAAGGGTACCAAAGCAAGCACATTCCTGAGAGGATTCCTCTGATGGGTGACAAGCACAAAGATTTGCCTACAGTATTGCCATACCATCTTAGAACTGCATTACAGACTAAGATGCTTCCACTCAAGCTTCCTTCCTTCCCTATGTTCTTCACTTGGGTTTAGACCTGCATTGCAGTCTGATGGCTCTTCCAGCCTCTTCTAGCTGCCTCCCCATTTTCTCTCACAAGCAAGTCTCCCACTAATTTTCTGAGAAATTTAATCTCATCTTGGCATCTATTTCTCAGAGGATCAAGACAACTACAAATCATTTATAATGTTCCCAAGAGGCTAAAGGTTAAGTGATGTTCATAACCACATGTATTAGTCCATTTTCACACTGCTGATAAAGACAAACCCAAGACTAGGCACTTTACAGACCAAAGAGGTTTAATGGACGTACAGTTCCACATGGCTGGGGAGGCCTCATAATCATAGTGGAAGGCAAGGAGGATCAAGTCATGTCTTACATGGATGGCACCAGGCAAAGAGAGCTTGCGTAGGGAAACTCCTGTTTTCAAAGCCATCAGATCTCTTGAGACTCATTCACTATCATGAGAACAGCACAGGAAAGACCTGCCCCCATAATTCAATTACCCCCCCACTGGGTTTCTCCCATGACACATGGGAATTGTGGGAGTTACCATTCAAGATGAGATCTGGGTGGGGACACAGCCAAACCATATCAATACACTTGCTACAATTCATGTGCAGAAACTGGAACCAGAAGAAAACATTTTCTCTTGGGGCTGTCCTTTAAGGGTTCCATTGAAACCTAAACTTAAATTCAATTAAGAATTTAATATTTATTTCACTTTGAATGGACAGCCTTAAGAAGTCTATTAATAACCTAACAATCAGAACTACTCATTACCCACTGTATGTCAGCTACTGTTCTATGAACTGGGGATATGGTGGTGAATGAAACAAACAAAAATCCCTACCTTCATGGATCTTATATTCTAATGGGGGACCAGGGAGAACAGTCAATACACAAGACCAGAGATAAGAAGTAATGAGTGGGATTCACTCCTTTCAAGTAGTATACACTTGTCTTAATACAATTCTTGAGATTAATTCTTTTATCTGACTTTTAACAAGGAAAAGAGCAATGCAGAATGAATCAGCATGCTAGTTCAATACGTGACTGGCACAGACCTAGAGAATCCCATTAACCCAGATTGGACTACAACCAAGAGTTTCCTCCTTAATAACTTAGAGCTTCTTTAAGGCAGAATTAGCAGTTGGTTCCAGTCAGGATCTTAAGAGTAAGCCCTAAAACACAGAGTATCTAAAGAGCTGGGATTGTCTGGCGGCAACTTCTCCAGACTTTGTGGTCTGCTTCAGGTCCAATTGTATCCAACTCAGTTCAGCCTGATCCTTTCAAAGCAACAGTAAAATTCATCCAACTGGGAAAGGCAGGTAAAGGAGAACTTGTGGAGCAGCTCAACATTCATTTCCTGTGTTCATCATTTCACATAAGCCAGATACCTGGATTATATGAGACATTTAATACTTGAACTTCAGAACTAAGCCACTGTACTCAACAATTCTTAGTGTATTATAAAAATATAACCTTTATTTAGTATGTTGTCCACCTGGTAGAAGCAGGACACAGAGTCCACGATGCCTTTTAAATTCTCCCTTCTTACTTTCTTCATAAGCATTGCTTGAGTTTTATTTTTGCTTTTATTCACTCATATACTAATTTTTACTTCTAGTAGGTCAGAAGATATACTGTATTTCTGTTCTTTTGCGGTGACCTTAGAATTTTTATATGTTTATTTAACAAGTCTAAAGTAAATAAATAATTTTATCTTCTTCCCAAATAATATAAAGACCTTAGAACTTGAATGCAAATCATTCCCCACTTACAACTTCTATGCTTTTATTAACCATACAACCACATAATTTTATCTCAATTTTAACCCCGCAAAACACACACTATTGATATCAGTATGTGACCTATTTTGCCTACATGTTGAGCATTTTATATGGTTAACATTTTTTCTTTCATCTCATACATTCCTTCTGTGTTGGTCTTCCTTTTCCTAGAATCACATCCAGTGAAATTGCCTTTAGTGATGATGTTGGTGATTAAGCCATTAAAACATAGTAGTAGTAATAGCCATAGTAATACTATAAATAAAAACAATAACTATAAATTATTGCATGTTTACCATGTGTTAAGGACTATGCTATGTGCTTTAAATGGATTATCTCTTTAAATTCTCACTAAACACCTGTCAGATATCATATAATCTTAATTTTATAGGTAGAAATACTTAATCTTAGATTAAGTAACGTGCTCAAGAGCATACAACTAGACTGGAAATAATTTCTAACTCCAATGCACATGCTCTGAACCATTCTTCTTGCATTCATACAACTGTGAATATATTTCAAAATTTCCTCAACAGACTTTTGCATCTTACTTGTCACTAGTACTCACAGATTTGATTCGCAAATAACATGTCCAACAACAATCAGAGCCTTTGAATGGAATGCATTGTCTGTTCATTTAAACTCCTTAGAGCTTTTTCTGATATCAAGTTATCATTACAACCAGAGTCTTTCACTTGTGGCTATACACATCAATACATACATAAATTCCAGGCAAACTATGTCACAATGCCACATTATTATTCATGCTGCAGTGGAATCGACTCCAAGCTATTTTAGTCTACGTAGAAGGAAGAGCTACTCTCAAGTTTGTGACCTCCTGCCCAAAACGTTGTTCTCCATTATTCAAAGCATGCACACATGCTGAAACTTTCCTCCTCTAGAACATTTTGACATCACTTTCCTGGGCACCAATATCTCCGACACATGATAATAGTAGTTTATCCAAAATAACTAGTAACAAGGAGGATTTTGCTATGATTCCTCATTTTGTGATGCTGACTCTCACCACGAATAATCTATATATTCTTCATATAAATTTGCTTTAAATCTTGATAAGATTACATTATTTATCAATGAAATACCATTTAAGTGCCATCAGGTAAATATCTCTAGTCACCATCTTAAGGCTCGGCACAACCAAAGAGAGAAAATGACTAGAAAGCTCATTCCCACATTGGGAAAAGGAGATTCTCTGGTGCTCCATCATGTGAAACAAGACCAAAGAATTACTGGTCAACAGAGTATGTGGAGTAAGATAAGCTGGTGTAGCTACACTGATATCAGATAAAGTAGATTTCTTACAGACATACTGGGCTATGAGTAGTACCAGGGATAAAGAAGACATTTTATGATAAGAAAAAAAATCCATATACTCACAAGGCATAATAATCCTAAATATGTACCCATATAATAATAGAGCCTCACTATATACAAAATGAAAACTTACAGAACTAAAAGAAAGAACAGAAAAAGCCATAATTGGAGTTGGGAATTTGAACATAACTCTTTCGGTAATTGCCAGCATAACTAGAAAAATAAATCAATAAGAATACAAAAGATCTGAGCAACAATATCAGTTAACTTAGTGTCTTAATCCATTCAGGCTACTATGACAAAATACCTGAGATTGGGTAACTTAAAAACAACAAAAATATATTGCTTGCAGTTCTAGAGGCTGGAAATTCTAAAACCAAGGTGTCAGTAGATGTGGTGTCTGGTGAAGGCAGCTTCATAGACAGTACATCTTGCTGTGTTCTCATATGGTAGAAGGGCAGAAAAGCTAACACACTTCTTCAGGCCTCTTTTATAAGGGCACTAATCTCATTCAAAAGTGCTCTGTCCTCATGATCTAATCACCTCCTGAAGACCTCACCCTCTAATACCATCTCCTTAGTAATCAGGTTTCAATGTATGAATTTTTGGAGGACACAGCCAGACTATAACATGTAGTCTAACTGGTATTTGCAGAACACTATACCTAAAAATAGCAAAGTGTACAATTCAAAGATGAACAAGGATAACAAAGAGATATAATTAGTAATCAAAAAATTACCTACAAAAAATAGTTTAGGCCCAGATGTCTTCACAAGTGAATTCTACCAATATTTAAATAAAAATGAATACCAAGTCTTTCAAACTCCTTCAAAAGAAGAAGAGGTGAGATACATCCCAATTCAATCATTTCATGAGCCCAGTATTACTCTGATATCAAAATAAGACAAAAAGTCATAAAAAGAAAACTATAATATCTATTATTAATACAGACACAAAAGTAATCATAAATTAGCAAACCTAATCCATCAGCATGTAAAAAAAATTATGCACTATGAACAAGTGGGATTTACCCCCAGCAATGTAAGTTTAACACCTGAAAATCAATTGACATATTATACCATATCATTGAAATAAAAACAAAAATCACATGATTATCTCAGTAGATGCAAAAAAGCATCTGATAATACCTGACACCTTTTCATGGTAAAAATCTTCAGCAAACTAGAATTGAAAAGAAACTTCTTCAGCCTGATGAAGGACAGCAATAAAAACCTATAGATAACATCATACACAATGGTAAAAGATGGAATGATTTCCTCCTATGATCAAGAATAATACAAAGATATCTGTTCTCACCACTTTTATTCAACATTGTACTGGAAGTTCTAGGTAGGGAAATTAGACAAGAAAAT
Source organism: Cacajao melanocephalus (assembly GCA_963573385.1). NCBI lineage: Eukaryota > Metazoa > Chordata > Mammalia > Primates > Pitheciidae > Cacajao > Cacajao melanocephalus. The sequence continues at coordinate 19,525 of CAUYLG010022455.1, read as the reverse complement.
GAAGATTGGAAAGGAAGGAGTAAAGCTATCTGTTTAGAGATGATAATCTTATATAAAGAAAATCCTAAGACATCACTAAAAAAACTATTATTAAAATTAATAAATGAGTTTAGCAAGGTTGGAGGATACAACATCAATATACAAAAATCAATTGTATTTCTATACACTGGCAATAAACAATTAAAAATTGAAATAAAGACAGTAATTTCATTTACAATAGCTCCAAAGTCAAGACTAAGCAAAAAGAACAAATATGGAGGCACCACATTACCTGACTTCAGACTGCACTACAAGGATGTAGTTACAAAACAGCATGGTACTGGTATAAAAATAGGCACATAGACCAATGGAACAGAATAGAGAACTCAAAAATAAAGGCAAATACTTACAGCCAACTGATCTTCAACAAAGCAAACAAAAGCAAAAAGTGGGGAAAGGACACCCTATTCAACAAATGGTGTTGAGATAATTGGCAAGCCACGTGTAGAAGAATGAAACTGGATCCTCATCTCTCACCTTAGACAAAAATCAACTCAAGATGGATCAAAAACTTTAAGACCTAAAACAATGAAAATTCTAGAAGATAACATCGGAAAAATTCTTTTAGACATTGGTTTAGGCAAAGAGTTCACGATCAAGACCCCAAAAGCAAATGCAACAAAAAAAAAAGAGAAATAGATGGGACATAATTAAACTAAAAAGCTTCTGCACAGTAAAAGAAATAATCAGCAGAGTAAACAGAGAACCTACAGAGTAGGAGAAAATATTTGCTAACTATGCAACCAACAAAGTACTAATATCCGGAATCTACAAGGAACTCCAACAAGTCAGCAAGAAAAAAAAAATCCTGTCAAAAAGTGGGCAAAGGACACGAATAGACAATTATCAAAAGAAGATATGCAAATGGCCAAGAAACATGTGAAAAAATACTGAACATAGCTAATTATCAGGGAAATACAAATCAAAACCACAGTGAGATGCTACCTTACTCTTGCAAGAATAGCCATACTTTAAAAAAATCAAAAATTAACAGATGTTGGCATAGATGTGGTGAAAAGGGAACACTTCTACACTGCTGGTGGAAATGTAATTTAGTACAACCACTATGGGAAACAGTATGGAGATTCCCTGAAGAACTAAAAATAGAACTACCATGTGATCCAGCAGTCCCACTACTGTGTATCTACCTAGAGGAAAAGAAGTCATTATGTGAAAAAGACACTTGCACACACGTTTATAGCAGCACGATTAGCAATTGCAAAACTATGGAATCAGCCTAAATGCCCATTAACCAATGAATGGATAAAGAAAATGTGACACACACACACACATATATGTGTATATATATAAAATATATATATCTCTATATATATCTATACCATAGGATACTACTCAGCCATAAAAGAGAATAAAACAATGGCACTCACAGCAACCTGTATAGAGTTGGAGACCATTATTCTAAGTGAAGTAACTTAGGAATGGAAAACAAAACATCCTATGTTCTCACTTATAATTGACAGCTAAGCTATGAGGACGAAAAGGAAGAAGAATGATATAATGGACTTTGGGGTCTCAGGGGAAAGGTGGGAGTGGGGTGAGGGATAAAAGACTACACAGTTAGTATACTATACACTGTTCAGGTGATGGGTGCACCAAAATCTCAGAAATAACCACTAAATAACTTTTCCATGCAACCAAACACCACCTGTTCCCCCAAAACTATTGAATAAAAATTAAAATTGAAAAATATAGTATCTGGATGCTTGCAGTTAATTTACAAAAGGAATAAAATTGAATAAATTTAACAAAAGAAGTGCAAAACATATACCCTGAAAACTATAAAACATTGTTGAAAGAAATCAAAGAAGATATAAACAAATGAAAAGACATTCCACATTTATGAATCAGAAAATTTAATATCTTTAAGTTGGTAATGCTTCCCAAATTGGTCCACAGATTCAATGAAATTCCTATCAGGTTCCAGTTGGCCTCTTTGTAGATACTAGCAAGCTGATCCAAAAATTTATATAGAGGAACATCCATACTGTTCTCCATAGTGGTTGTACTAATCTACATTCCCACCAACAATCCCCATTCTCCTCATTCTCGCCAGCATTCATTATTGCCTGTCTTTTGGATCAAAGCCATTTTAACTGGGGTGAGATGAGGTCTCATTGTAGTTTTGATTTGCAGGGCATCTGTCACCTGATATAATCTACTTTCAGGGACAGTAAATCAAAAAATTCTTTTATGACCATGCTGATATAATCTACTATATAGAATCTATATAATTCTTTATATTTCTTTATATTATATTCTATAATTATATAGAATCTATATAATTCTTTTATGACCACCTGATATAATCTACTTTCAGGGACAGTAAATCAGAAAATTCTTTTATGACCATGCTTCAGAGAAGAAAGGCAGGAGAAGGTCAGAGTGACCTTCTTGCTTCTGCAGTTTCTCAATTGCCATATTTTGTGGTATTATGCTCTGAGCCCAAACATGCCTGTTTTTCTAAGGACAATAGGAAGCTATTGAAGGATTCTAATCTGGACAGTAACAATATCATGAATACAAGTGGCAATCCATATCTTCTGTGGTTACTTCCTCCAGCATTTTGGGGAGAGGGGAGAGCTTATCTGATTGGACTCATGAGTTTCACAAAAGCTTTCTCAGTGTTGTAGTTTGCTGCCCACCTCTCTGTGCTGCCTCACTCCTGCTCATTCCACTGCAGCTGTAGCTTGGACATTGGGCAGAGTCTCCTAATGGGCTACAGCTCCCTGTTGTATGGCCCCAGTGAGGGGAAAACATGGGACACGAAACATTTTCCTCTGTTTATTTATCTCAATAGTTCCACACTTTAAGGCTGAATGTATGTTAGAATTCCATGTATGGTTGAGAATTACAGTGGAGAAGGGAAGAAAAAATCTCAAAGAACATAGCAAATATATTTCTCCCCATAACCCAAAGGAAAACAACTCAGTATTTATGTGGGGAATGGTGTCCAAATTTCATATACATGTTCTTCCAAATCTTCACTCACCTTGCAAGACATTTTTCCAGTACACGCAAGTCTTGTTCTCAGTCCTGGATATATCTCTGCTGCCAGTAATTTTCACAAATCTGAGTTATTCAAGCTACAATTGTGACCTAGCGTCTAGCAAGACAGTTCATAGTAATCTTTGACATTCCATATCCTATAGAAATATCCAGGTGTGCATTGGCATTGCTTTTTTTTTTCTAATCTGAGCTTCTCCCACCAGTATAAGTTGCAGATAAGTCTGTTTTTCTCATTTCCCAATGATTAAGTGTTGGAACACATACTTCTGTGTACACACATACACTCACTCATGGTTTTTGAGAACAAACACTATTTGGCAGAGACAGTACAAACAAACCCAGTAAAAAGGAAAAGGCAATAATTCCCTAAGTTTCCATAATTTACAAGGTCACCTCTCTCACAATGGAGTTAGTACAGCAGATTATTATAGAAAGCACTGTTTGTGCCTTTCTTTTATCCCCTTCTCTCCAATTGTACCTCCTTGAGTCTGCCAAGAATAAGAAATGACCCATTACTAAGCCATATACTTTTTAATGATCACTCTGCTAGCCTCACAAAAATCTGGCTAAAGCTTGAAATTACCTCTTGAAATTTTCCAATTAGCTATTAGACAAAGGCCATCATTCTCCCCAGCCTCTGTCCAGGGAGGAGGACTCCAGTGCTTGGGAAGTAACGGAAGTGAGTACAGGTCAGATTTGCAATCTTATCAGAATATCCTGAGTGTCAAGGAGAAAGTAGATGGGGGAAAAAGTATAAGAGTACCTGCTGGGGGACTAGGAGGAGAAAAAGGCCAGATAATTATGTTCTTAATTTTGCAGTCAAACAAATTGGACTGACAACAAAAAGGAGTTCAAGAAGAAGAATGTTATCAAGCAAGATAGATTCTGGTTTACACTATGGAAATTTCACTGAGAAAGTGATGTCTTACAAAATGCATACGGTTTTATGAATTGAAAATAGTGGATTGGCACTGTTTTATACATAGCAGGAAATATATTAAGATAAAATGGCACTCCCCACCAAAAAAATCATGAAATGGTGATAGAATCTAAGATCTGCACAAGCTAATATAATTTTTTCATCATCACTTTCCAAAGGCCAACCCCATCAACAACAAAAAATTCCAGAAAGTTTTTTGTGTGATCATAACCACTTTAAAAGCATTTGGATCAAATTGATACAATTCAAAAAACTATAAAGGTTTTGTTCTAAAAATTAAATTCCACAAAAGACAATTCAGAAGCAGAGTCCACCACTGCAGCCCCCAACACCAACACACACACACACACACACACACACACACACCCTCAGATACTCTTCTAAGAAACGAGATTTCAACTTTCCTGACACTAAATTTGGGAAGAGGTGTCAAGTAATTATAATTGCTACAAGCTGGCCTGGCTAAAATAGCGTTTCAGCAGCCTGTCACTGGCATATAATCAACTGCACACCCACTACTGGACTTGATATACAGTTGTGGCACCAAAAAATGTACCTGTTGACACCAAAAATTGCAATACGACAAATTAACCTTTGACCAGAGTAATTATTTTTCCACTTTCTGGATGTCTAAGTCAGTTAAGCATTTTTGGATCAATGCAACCATATGTCCACCTGTAACAATTGAGAAATTATTCCTTATTTGAAGAATAACCCTTCTGTCTCACAAAGGACACATTAAGTCTTAGAACTTGAAAGAGTGGGCAACTGGCTATTTCAAAGTATTGGACATGCTAAACAATTCAGAAGTGTTTACCTACTTGCATCATATTAAGATATTACATTTGCATATTTAAACATTTCACACAAAGTTGGCCCAAACCAATAGTCTTTTACAAAGCATTTTCAATTTTTTCAGAATTGTCAAGCTCAATACCTTTCTCTGTACCATATATCTCTGTGGCAGTAATTAGCTTTGTAGAATTGTTAGGGAAAAGGTTTCCATGGAGAAGAAGAAAGATGTATGAGTTGTTATGTATGTGAAAGCAATTTCAGGAGGAAATGGTATAGAGTGGGCAGCAGCTCTACATAGTCTAGATTTATTTTTTTACTTAGGTCCTAATGTTTCCTATTTTTCTATTTCTGGGCTTTTAGCTAAAATACAACACTATCATTATTAAATTGCTCGTTATAGTGATCTTTTGTGGAAACTTAATTTCTATTTGAGGTTGCAATGCCCAGGTTTACAAGTATTCCAGTTTATTTGCAGCTTACATCTTCCATAAAATCTCTGTAGAAATCTTATTGCAGGGCAGCCCCTCAAAAATTGTGTCTCATTTTCCACCAAATAAATGTAATAATACAAACATGTGCCCCTTAAATGAGACCCCATGGAATGAAAATAAGCCACAAACAAAAATCAAAATGATGATTAAAATATATATTTATAAATAATTTGTCATGTATAAGTATAATATTTAACATAAATTCAGAATAAAGGTGTAATTATTGAAATTTTAAATGCAGAATAAAGATATAATTATTGACGTTTTATCTAGAGGTGTTAAATGCATAAAATAAAAAATCAGGAAAAATAGTTCATGCTGAGGGATTTAAATGACCATTTAGCTTTGAGTAGAAGCACATACAGGAGTTGATTTGTAAGGACTAGAGGACACATCAGCTATATCCCCACTTCAAGCTGGATAGATGTAAAAGAATAATTTGGCATGTTGTGAAACTTTTTTAAACAAGACAAGCAGCACACTTTGTTTTGTGTGAGGTGATAAGTTATAGTGAAAGGGGCATGTGTTTTGGGATTAGAAACAATTTTAGACACTAGCTCTGCAACTTCTTTGTACTCTGGGGCTCCTTTTTCTCAAGTATAGAAGAAGGATGAAGCCAACTGGTAGAGGTTGTTGTAAGAATTAAGTAAAATGTTTGTGAAAGCACATGACTCAGAGTAGATGCTCAATCCTCTCTGGTCCTTTTATCTTTAGAGACATACTTTTTATTGGTTTTAAGTGGGGTTTAATAGAAGCCTAAAGCAGTTTCCCCCTAGGAACATACCCATTTCATAGCATATATGAAGAAAACAGGAATATATTAATTTCTATAGCAATTGACACTTAAATATCGACATCCTCATACCTACCAAATCCATTAGTTATAAAAATCAGCAACTATATAATATCAGTTTTACTCTTTTCTTGGCTTTAGAATGACTATAGAATGATAGTGGCAACAAGATGACTGATGCTTAATAAAGATGATTGAGATATGGAAAATACAGAGTCTGAAGAATGGCAACCTCATTATATTTTTTCTACTGTAGGAAGAGATAACAAACAGTTAACATCAGAATTTGGTTTTCATAAAAGTATAAATTTTGATATTTTTATATACAATGCATACTTGCTTATTATAAAAAAGTTACCCTCCCCCCCCACACACGCACATACACAACACAATCCATATTCCCACACTCCCGGAGATAACTCCTGATATCAAATTGTAGTTTATTATTCCAATACTTTTTCTACACAACATTATACAGTATTACATATTTTCTCTTTACTTTGTTGCCATAAATTAACCTCTGAGAAAGTGCCCAATTGATTCTGAGGCCAGACAAGCAGCCAAGAACCAAGCACCTCCAACTGTTCTGTGACCTGTGATCAGTGACTCTTGTAAGAGTGTTCCTTATAGCAGAGAATGCTAGTTGTTCCTTAATATTCTCCTCATCATCATTTTTTTGGTAGTAGAACACCCAACTTTTATCTAAGCACAAAGCCAAAGGCTCATTTCTCATCCTCACTTGCAGCTAGGTGGGACCATGTGACTAGATTCTGGCCTATAGAGTGTGAGTATAAGTGATTTGTGAAAGCTGCAGGTCCATACTTTCAAAAGAAAAGAAGTCTATCTTTCCTTTTCCCCTTTCACTTTTCTCACTGGCTATAATACAGATCTGATGGTGTCTTTGCCTTTGAAAAAGAGATGGAAGTTTCATATTGAGGATGGCAGAACAAGATGGAAGGACACTAGGCTCTTGATCCAGGTGTCCTGTTATACCAGTATTAGACCACCTTTGATGGGCAAAACTAAGCTTCTGTCTTTTTAAAACAACTAGACGTTTGGTACAGCCACCTAACCTCTATTTTAATAAATATATCCCTCTACTAGACAGAGTTGTTCCCTACTATTAATTGCTCTTGTATCCATAACTTTGACTTGAGAGTGGGGCCATTGCTTTTTGTGATACAACTTCACTCCTAGAGTAAGTCATGAATTAAATGTCTTTGAGTTCATCCATTTTTCCCCTGGAGTGGTCAGATGGTTTGCATTGCAGTGTCTACCTTTGTTTCAGGATCATGTGCCCCTTCAGAAGTTTATCAGGGAACATGATTTAAGGCAGAGACTTCTAGTGTTGTATTATGGATCCCATCACTTCTTGTTTTCACCCCCACTTCAGTATTTACTACCCGCTGAGGTACCTTTTTGGGAACAAGCAGCCTCTGTGGTAATTGTCTAGTCTTTGAATAGAGGGGAAAACAACCAATTAGGGCCAGACTGATTCCTGTTGATTCTTCATTTTATCAGCATCTTCGATTCCCCAGTTTTACTCAGCAATGATTGGCATTGCTGCCTTTCCTAGCCTTGGGTAGCAATGGGGCTAACAGTGATCATCCCTGAGCAAATGAGGAAATAAAAATCATAATTAGAAAGCTTTCCCTCAACCCTTCCCCATCTCATTTCTCATCCTCTCTTGGCACAGGAAATGCCATCTTTAATGCTTTTTCTCATCACACACAGAAACCCAACTACTTTCATTTTCTCCAAAGTTTTTTCCATATATTATGTGAATTCATGGAATCCATCTATCATTCTATCTCTTCTGAGACATCTCTAGGTTTGTTATGGGGGCAGGTAGCCAGCATCCCATGCTAGTTCCCCATCTTATATGAAATTGGGAGTTCCTATCCTACTTTCTGCTCACCTTTTTCATATACTCCAACTTTGCAACCTGCAATGGACTGAATGTGTTCCCCCAATATTTGTATATTGAAACCTAATCCCAATGTAAGGGTATCTGAAGGTGGGATCTTTGGAAGATTATTAGGTCATGAAGCTGAAGACTTCATGAAAAGGATTAGTGCACTTATAAGAGGCCAAAGAGCTAACTAGCTCTTTCTGTCATGTGAAGAAACAATAGTAAGTTGACAAAATGCAACCCAGAAGAAGACCCTTGTTGGAACTTAATGATGCTGGCACTCTGATCTTGGAATTTCAATCTCCAGAGCTGTGAGAAATACTTATATTGTTTGTAAGCCACCCAGTCTATGGTACTTTGTTATAGTGGCCTGAACTGACTAAGCCACTACCATTCTAAGTCCTATTCAGAAGCCAGCAAGTCAAATTACTCTCAATTGATCCATTAAACTCTTTGGTTCTACTGTATCGGGGATTGCCATAGATTTTGCATACAGCATGGTTAGAATTCCAGACTAGCCCAAAGCTAAATAAGTTGCCACATTACACTAGACAAGGCTCTATCAATTGCAAAATTTCTCCATCCAGCTATATGATATTGAATATGTTTTATGGAAGAGATTTGTCTATATGTATTCGTCAGTTTTTGGTTTCCATTAGTGAAAGAAAAACTCCTTCTGTCTGACTGAGTGCCTGTCTGTTGTATGCGGCTATAACAGAATACCAGATACCACGTAGTTTATAAAGAAAAGAAATTTATTTCCCACAGTTCTGGTGGTTAGGAAGTCCCACACTGGGGAGCCAGCATCTGATGAAGGCTTTCTTTCTGCATAATAACATGACAGCAAGTATTACATGGGCAAGAGAGAGTTATAGAGGGGCTAAACTCAACCTTTATGAGGACTACACCCACGATAATGAACCCATCCCCATGATAATGGCATTAATCAATTCATGCTGCAGAGCCCTCATGATCTAATTACCTCTTAAAGATCTCACCTCTTAATACTGTTGCATTTGGGATTAAGTTCCAATATATGAACTCTGAGGAATACATTCAAATCATAGCACTGAGGGTTGGGTCCAACATACTGAAGAGTTTTTTTGTTTTTTGTTTTTTTTTTTTTTTAAATAATAGAACATAAAATGGTCAGCAAAAAGCTCAGAAGTTCAAACCCATGAGAATCTGCTTTTGATCAAGTCTTTCACCCCAGGTCGTTAGTGTTTAGTACTCTTTCTTTCCCTATTTCCTGAGCACTCCCAAAGGCTCTGAAGAACTCATACAGAGAGGAGCCTTTTCCCATGTCATACTTCTACTCAAAATATGTCTCTGTTTTCTCTCCTCTCTTCTCACCCAAATTTAAATATTTCTCCTCATCTTACTACTTTTCCAACATCATTTTTACTGTTCATATTTCTCCCTTTCTTATTTGATCTTTTTCATATTTGATGTACCACCTTTGGAGTAATGGCTTGAGGATAATGCCTGCCAGCACTCAGGAGCTTCACAGAGGTCCACAGAGGCAGCTGAAGAGCCAGACTCACACCTTATCAAATTTATGTAAAGACTTGAGAATGCTGAATTGTCCCTGAGGCAATGGTTTTCATTGGGAAGAAAAGCTTGTTCAGTGGGCTTTAAACCGACTATGAGCAGGAAGGGAACTGTCCATGGTTCTGAGTGACCCCACTGAGGGTCTAGAAAATAAAAAGAGTAGAGGTGTTTGATGGCAAAATATACAAACAGGCATTATTATTTGTTAGATCTCTGCCCTTTCATAGAATTTATGACCACTTAAGAAAGAAAACACCCTAAAACATTTTTTCCTGCAAACTTATCTTGCCTTATGTTGCTTTTAAGCACATGTATTTGGGGAGAATTTTAAAATTCATGTCTTGAATTTGTGTCTCTGATTACACATAATTCATCAAGATCTTGCTCTTCAAGAGCTACTTAATACTCAGGAAGTTATTTAAGCCATTTCAGAATCTTACTAAAATCCAACAGGAAGTTGTGTTTACAAAGGACACACAAACCTGGAGCACTTGCACATTTCATTTGAATCCAAATGCAGAAACTGTACATATTTTTGAATTGAAGAGAAATTTAGCCTATCTCTACTCTGTCAAGAAGAAAGGTTCAGTGCACTGTCATCCAAGGATGCATCCTGATATTCCCATCTGGATGTGATGTGTGGAATCTTATATAACATATACATCATTCATTGTTTATCGTCTTGTGTTATAATCACTTGTGTGTTTATATGTATCTTCTGTCCTTAATGGAAATGCCTGATATAAGAGGAAGAAAACTAGGTATAAACTCAGATGACTGAGGCTTGAGTCCTGATTTTCCCAGAAATAACAGGGTGCAAACATACTGAGACCTTGAGCAAATCACCAAACATCACTGAACTTCATCTATGAATATTAAACACATTAAAATTGATTATGAACCTAAACATATTCCATAAACTCATAAATGATAGTCCCAGGTAATTGTCATTTTCCGTTAAATCCACATAATTTGTGCTTATGTTTTTTATACTTTTCATTTCAGTAAGTATTCTATATTTATTGTTTCAACAATTATTGATTAGAGTACATGACAGAAATATGGGAAAAGGGGACAGAAACATGGTAAAAGAGGGGAGACATTTTATTGTAGCAGACATTTCTTTTTATGCCAAAGTGAAATGTCATTATCATAATAATTTTGCACTGCTACATACCCTGTTGTGGCCATTTTTAAATGGAAGAAGGAAAACTCTATCAAATCCTGGAAAGCTCATTTTTATAAATGTCTCCCTATTATACATTTTTAACATATTTTATGGTAAGTTGGTTCAGACTATTGTAGTTTTCAAAGAATATACTACTTATTTTCTCCTTAAAACATATATTTCTTGTACTATGTAATACAGTATATAATGATATGAGAGATACTTTGAAATAAAATCTAAATTTTTATATTTTGCCTAAAAATTTGAGTGCCAGTATATGTTAGAAATAAGTCACATACCTTTCTCTGCTTCTCACAAAAGAGAAAGTAAATGTGTTTGCCACCACATGTGATCCCCCAAAAGGGTGTATTTTATTCTGGATGTTAAATTTTAAGTGGAGAAATAATAGGGTGCAGACATACTTAGAACACTGTCTTGGTAGCTGATGTTTTTTCTGCCAGTGGGTGATAAAAATTAAATCCCCAAATTTCTCCTTCTAGGCTTTTTACTGATTAACCTGACATCTGTGGTGAAGTGGAACATAGACTCACCTTGCTCATTCCAAGTCCCACAATTAAACTGCTGGTAGTTAAGTCAAGAGCTTGTCTCTGGAAATTTGAGAGTAACATTTTTAAACTGACAAAAAGTATAAAACAACTTTTAAAATATTAATATCAAAATATTCAGGAAAAGAAGGAGCTTTCATGTAGAGTAAAAATTGCATTCTTAATTCACCATTATTCCCTACTTCATTTACTGTGATTGTTCTCCACTTATGGATGACAGAACAAAGAATCCATGAAGAGAGGATCATTCATGTAAAATAGTTCCTCTTACAGAGTGATGAGTGGAGTAATGCTATGATTGGGATGTGAGGCATACAGAGATGAAGGAGAGAAAATCAAGTGGGCAGAAATGTCTTGAAACATCTATAGAAGATAAATGTGCTCTAGAAAAACATCGAAAGAATAATATAGCAAAAACACGTTTCATAGAGGAGAAGAAAATGTTAAATTTCCCTCATTCATGGTACTATCACAAAGTGTCTGGTGACATAAGTGTGTCAGTAATAAGGAATCCAGGCAGGGAAAACCACTGGGTGATCTGTGGCTTAACAAAAGAAAGGAAATAAAAAAATTATGATGAGAGAAACAAGAGTCAGACTATCTTTATGTATATATGAGAATACAAACAAAATGGAAGTATTGAGGGGTAAAAGGATATGGTGCATTTTCTATAAAATATGTCATAATTTTAAAAGTGGAATATTGAAACAAATTACTTATGCACGCAGTATAGATTTATCTGAGTCAAAGAAGCCTTATGCAAAATAACATATACTACATGATTCATTTATATGAAGTTCTAAAGTACGCAAAACTGATCTAAAGGTAAAAAAAGAAACATCAGTTTCTGAAAGTAAAAACAGAAATCAGAAAAGTTGTTGTCCCTTAGGATAGAGGTTCAAGCATGAATTTCCTGGGAAGGGGCATGATTTTCTAAGGTAATGGTTATTTTCTATATTTTATACTTTAATAGTTTAGGCTACATACGTCAAATATGCATATGTCAAAACTCATCAAACAATGCACTAAAGATTTGTGAACTTCACTATATGTAACTTTTACTTCAAAATAAGAAAGTATAAATAAATGCACTCAAAAATTCACTAGCTGAAGTATTTGGGGGAAACATACTGATGTCTGCAACTTACTTAGAAATACATCAAAATATAAGTGGGATTGATAGATGGAGGGATAGATAGATATGTTACAAAACAAATATAGGAATAGGTTAATTATAGGATCTAAGTCTTGGACACATGAATGTTACTTTACAGTCTTTCAACTTTTCTTTATATTAGATAAGTTTTATAATAAAATGTTGGGAAAAAGTAGGAGGTGGGAGAGATGAAATGAAGTTGGAAAAAATGGCAATAACTGGTGCAGCAAGAAGACAATTGATGGATTCATTATACCCTTCTGTCTACTGTTCCATGTGTTTGAAATTTTCCATAATCAAAAGTTTAAAAAAGAATTTATATATATTCATATATATATATATATACACACATACATTAAAATGAGAACAGTTTATCCAAATTGAATATAGAGTTGTATTTAAGTCATGTAATTATGCATATGTATTTTCTCTCATTTTCTATATTTTTGATAACACTATCTTGCCATAATATAAGAAGGAACTGGAGAACATTGGGCTCAGGTAGGAATCCAGGAAAATTAGATGATAGGGTTTCAAACTAAAAATACTAACTCTAAAAAAGAGATCATCATTTTCATAAGTCACTTCTCTTCAACCCAGTTCAATTTCAACAGTGTATCCTGATCCCTACCTAGAAAAAGAGAATCTTCCTCTTTGTGGTGTGAAGAGTAGAAAAGGTAGTCATTAAGAACACAGACTCTTCCTTCACAACTTAACTTTGTCTCTTTCAATGGTGTTCAGATAACGTACAAATGTGCTACTGAAATGACAGATTTCACAAGTCCTAATTCTACTAACTAGCCCTGAAACCTGCAGTTTCTTCTATGCTATGGATTCTCATTCCAAATCTTCCCTTTGATCAATATTGCCTTCTCAACTGATTCTACAAGAAATGCCTTCACGAAACTACTATTGACATTATTCCTTAATTATTTATATAGGACCAATATAAAAATGGGCATATAAAGAAGGTCTCTGTAGGTATTACAGAATTGTATTGAAGATCCTGTTTATTACATTGTTCAAATTTCCCAACCCATTGTTCAGTCTCTCTCAGAGATCTGGGCTAGGAGATGGTCTCTCCTGATAACTTCCTGTGTCCCTTATGTTTCCCTTTGACTTTGGCTTCCAGGAAGCTTAGAGTTATTTGATTCATTATACATCATCCTCTCTTAGCTCTGTTTTATGTTTTAATTATTCCACTCCCATCTTTTCCATCTCTATCCCAACACTTGCTCCCATTACTTAGAACTTGCACTTTAGTAATTATAGATGTGTTGACTTCATAGTATCTAAGTTTTTGTAAACTGCTCTAGGTTTAGAAGTGGGCAGAGAATATGTGATAAATAATTTCTATAAAGCCTCCAATACCACCAATAAGTTATATTACTCTAGTTCAAATTTTAGTGTAGTGACATCCAAGCATATTGCAATAAAAGATTTCTTATGTTAGGAAGAAATCATTTCTTATGTTAGTAAGCCATCAGGAAACAGAGGAAGAAAATATGCAATCTTGAGAGTTACTTTATTTTAAAAAAAAAAACCACCAAGGCCAACTTCTAACATGCCATATTGTCCATTCAGTCTCCTGGATGAACATGTGTTCTAAGTTTCTCATCACAGTGGCCAGACTAATCACTGATGTGGAAACTGACCTCACTCCTCTCAACTGGCTTTTGTAAGACAGAGAGCGAATCTAGGTCATTTCTCTTGGAGATAGTGCTGTATCTCTGGATTAGAAAGAAAAAGTTCAGCAGTATGACAGAAAAAATTCAACTTCAAAGTTAAAATAAATATCTTTTAACTTCAACAGTAAGTATATATTCCTTAAGAAAAAAGATTCTCTCACCACAGTTCACCTGGAGTAATTAATTCTTCCTAAACACATAAGCTCTGGGAGTTATGATTGACCCTCTGATTAAATATTCAGAAGCATTAAAAAATTAAAACATAAAAGCACAGAATAAAATGGCTGAATGGTTATCTGATCTAAGGATTAAGAGAAGTTTTCTACACTGGAAAAAAAACCAAGAGGAAACTTCAATATAATACAATACAATGTAAAGTTAAGAGGAAACTTTTGATTTTAATAAAAATTAATTATTAAATAATTTAATTTTAAAAATCAAGAGGAAATTTCAATATAATATGATATAATGTAAGACTTATATTTATTAAATTTAGAAATCAAACAGGTTGGGAATATTATATTCAAGAAATGTGAGACAAAGATTAAAATTCTCAATCTATAAAGAGCTCACAGGAATTTAAATATTTTGATAAATGAAGGAAGTGACATGATTAGAAAACCCTTTCAATATAAAAATGAAAATTGCTAAGATACCTGAAAATTAGTCAATTTTACTATCAATAAAAAAGTAAAATAAAACAATAAGATTTATGTCTTTCAAAATAGCCAAGATTTAAAAATAAGCATATACTTAATCCTATGAGGGTGCATTGAAAGACTCTCTCCCATTCACTGAAGTCAGAAAGGTAAATTGATGCCATCATTTTAGGGACAATTTAATATATTTCAAGAGCCTTAAAAATATTAATGCCCTTCTACCTGATAATTCTATTCCTGGGCATATGTCCTAAGAAAATACCTAGAAACATAAGCATATACAGAGATTTATACACAGAAATGTTCATCATATTATTTATATCAATTTCCTATGAAAGATAATTTAATTGCAAGTAATTTTATTGAAATATAACCTAAAGTCAATAGTAATATATGCACATAATAGAATATTGTATAGCAATAAAAATTATTTTACAGAAAAATTTTAATGGAAAACTGTTTATATGCATTTTAAAGGAAAAGAAAGCATATAAAACATTATAAAAGATTAAAAACCATGCATAATTATATGTAAAACATGGAAAGAAATGTGCTAAAATGTTAATTACCTCTGGGAAACAGGATTATAAGTGACTTTTGTTGTTCTCTATAATGTTCTAGGCATGTAATAAGTTTATTATCTAAAAGGTACTACTAAAAACCCCAGAAGAACCCTTCTGTTTTCTATTTTTAACTCTTCTGCATATCACAAGGGACAGTCTATTTCTCTTTGGGCTAGGACCTCCTACTTTATGTAGCTACAGAAGTAAACATTTCTCAAATTTCTACTGCCTTCATAATACTGTGGTATACACTAGGACACAGTCTTCTTAATCTTTATCTCTTGAATATGAATTTTCAAAATAGGAAGTCAAGTAATATAAAATTTTTCTAGAAACTTAAAACAATAGAATGCTACCACAAATGAAGTATTAAAAGCAGAACATTCCAAGAGGAAAAGTGGGACTTATGCTTCATAAAATTGAATTCTGAAACTAAAATTTCTTTATTTTCACATAATTATAATTGTAATATGGTGGTATTTTGGCAAATTGGTTAGCTTTTGCTGTATTAAAAAACCACCACAAAACAAAATAACTTAGAGCAATAACCATTTATTCAGTTTATAATTGGCAATTTGGGCTGGACTCAGCTGAGCAATACTTCTGGACTTGGCTGGGCTTACTCAAGTGTCTGTGTTCAGCTACCTAGGTAGTCAGAGGAAGTCTGGTCTAGGATGGCCTGAGCTGCCATGACTTGTCTCTATTCCATGTGGTCTCAATCTTCCAGCAGAGTTTCCCAGGCTTGTTCTCATGACACAGGCTAAAGTCTAAGAGGAAGGGCAGAAGCATGAACATTTGTAGCCCTGGCTCAGAACTGACACAATGTCATTTTTGCTTCATAATAGTCAGCAAGGCAAGTCCCATGGGCAGCTCAGATTCAGAGACAGGAGAAACAGACTCCATCTATTAATAGGAAGAACTGCAAAATCTCATTGTGAGGACACTAAGAGAGTAAAGAATTGCACCCCTTTGCAACCCACCACCTTAGATTATGGCATCTAGGCACAAGCACCCAATTTTACTTATAAGTGTGACTAAATAAGTTAAAAAATGTGGAATGGTGGAGCCAAGATGGCCAAATAGATGCAGCCAGAGAGACCAGGACATCAAGAGGACTGGAACACTCTCAGCAGATCCTCAGTGGGATGGCATTGAGAGTGGATGGAGGGAGAATTCAGATGCTGCGCTGAAAGAGGAGGAAGCTGGGAACCTTGCATAGGGTTGCAAGGCACTCGGACTTGTTCTTGGCCCCCAGCAAATCCTGGAAAAGTAGTGAGTTGAACAGGTGAGGAGTGGCCCATTCTCATCAAGAATCCCCAGAATCTTGGCAGCAAGAAACCCTGCAACCCCTATAGATACTTGAGCTGTCAGGGAGAATTGTTTAGAGAGGTGGGTGGTAGGACCAGTACTACAGGCTGTGCTGAACCCAGAGGGTTTGGTGTGTGAGTGTCTGCAGTAGAGCACAGCCAGGGACGCCCATCCTTCAAGGCTCACCATGCTCCTCTAGGAGACTTCAGACTTACAGCAACTGTCCTGGACATAGCAGTGTGGTCTTGCCTGTGAAACAAAGCCAGTCAGATCTGAGCACTGCCCTGTCTGCTGGCATCTCCCAGGGCCCTAGCCTGGCCACGCCTGCTTGCAATGCAGCCTTGGATGCCCAAACAGATTGCTTCCCGGGGGCCTTCATCATAGCTCCATTGCCAGCAGGCCACAGATGGCCACTGGAGAGCTTCAGCAGACTAGACCCCACCAATGCACACCAAGCCACCCCACTCCACAGACTCCCCCTGCTGCTTTGCCAGCACATACTTGCCTATGACTACCCCATCACCACTTTGCTGGTGCACATGCATGGGTGGACTTCACCTCCCTTCCCCCACCAGATTGCGTGTACATGTGTACCCCACCACACCACTGCTGCTGGTAAAACAGCACCCCACTGCATTTCCCCACTAATGTGCAGTCACCTGGCCATGTTGCCATTGCTGGCACAAACACATACAAGGATGCCCGCAACCTTACTATTTCCTGCTACCACCGCTGGTGTGAATATGTGCACAAATGCCAGCAGACCCTCCCCCACCACTGCAGGCACAAGCAAGAATACTGCAGCCCTGCTCCCACTGGTACTCTGCCCCAGCTGACACATATGCACCTTGCCACACTGCCACAGTGACTGGTATGAGCAAGCAAGCACAGATACCCCTGCCACTGCCCCAGTGAAGCAGTTTGTCCAGCACTACTCACTGGAATATTGTGGCCAGCAGACCAGAAACACCTTGGCTCCTCCAGTGAAGCAGGTTCCTAACCTTAAGAGGCCTGATACCAGCCCCTGAGAGTTAACAGATGCAGCTCAAGAGTTCTAAGCTGAGCTGTGGCCCCCTAAAATCTCCTAGAAATGAAGCCAGTTGACTGAACCTACCTCATACCACAATCAAACTCCCAAGGACATCAAAGAAGATAAAAACAAAAGACAGCAACGAAAAAGGCTGAGGGAACATCAACCCACACAGATGAGAAAGAACTAGCACAAGATCTCTGACAACTCAAAAGCCATATCTTCCTTCCTTCCAGACAACCACACTCGTTCCCCAGCAATGGTTTTTAACCAGCCTGAAATGGTTGAAATGACAGAAATAGAATTCAGAATATGGATAGGAAAAAAGATCATTGAGACTCAGTAGAAAGTTGAAACCCAATCCAAGAAATCTAAGGAATACAAGAAAATGATACAGGAGCTGAAAAACAAGATGACCATTTCAAGAAAAAAACAAACTGATCTATTAGAGCTGAAAAACTCACTTCAAGAATTTAATAATACAATTACAAGTATTAACAGCAGAATTGACCATGAAGAGGAAAGCATCTCAGAGCACAAAGACTAGTTCTCCAAAATAACTCACTCAGGCAAAAATAAAGAAAAATAAAAAATAAACAATACCTCTGAGAAATATGGGATAATGTAAAGAGACTAAATCTATGACTCATTGGCATCACTGAAAGAGAAGGAGAAAAAAACAAGCAACTTGGAAAACATATTTGAGTATATAGTCCATGAAAATTCCCCCAACCTTGCTAGATAAGCCAACATTCAAATTTAGGAAATGCAGAGAACTCCTGCAAGATACTACACAAGAAACCATCCCCAAGACACATAATCATCAGATTCTCCAAGGTTTAAATGAAAATATATATATTAAAGACAGCTGGAAAGAAGTGCCAGTCACCTACAAAGGGAACTCCACCAGGCTAATGGCAAACCTTTCAGCAGAAACCTTATAAGCCATAAGAGATAAATGTCCTGTACTCAGCTTTATCAAAGAAAAGAAATTTCTACCAATAATTTCATATCCAGCCAAACTAAGTTTTATAAGCAAAGGAGAAATAAGATCCTTTTCAGACAAGTAAACACTAAGGGAATTCATTACCAGCAGACCTGCCTTACAAGAGATCCTTAAGGGAGTACTAAGTATGGAAAGAAAAGACCACTACTGGCCACCACAAAAACAAACTTAAATACATAGACAATTGACACTATAAAGCAACAATATAATCAGGTCTGCAAAATAACTAGCTAACAACATGATGAAAGGATCAAATATGCACATATCAATATTAACCTTGAATGTAAATAGACTAAATGCACCAATTAAAAGGCATAGAGTGGCAAGTTGAATAAAGAAGCAAGACCCAACTGCATGCTGTCTTCAAAAGACCCATCTCACATGCAATGACACCTATAGGCACAAAGTAAAAGGATAGAGAAAAATCTACCAAGCAAACAAACAAAAACAGAAAAAAAAAGCAGAGGGTGCTATTCTAATTTCAGACAAAACAGAGTTTAAACCAAAATGATTTTGAGAACACAAAGAAAATCATTACATAATAGTAAAGAATTTAATCCAATGTAAGGACTTAAATATCCTAAGTATATATGTGCCCAACACAGGAGCACTCAGATTCATAAGGCAAGTAATTGGAGACCCATGAAGAGACTTATAACCACACAATAATAGTGGAAAACTTTTTTTTTTTTTTTATTGAAAGAAAGAAAAAGAGAGGAAAGAAAGTGAGAGTGAAAGAAAGAAAAAAAAAGACTGTACGAGAGAAAGAAAGAGGAAGGAAAAGAGGGAGAGAGAACAGGATTCTTGTTCTACTGCCCAGGCTAGAATGCAGT
>CAUYLG010022451.1:0-99436 GCA_963573385.1 Cacajao melanocephalus | reverse complement strand
GCTCCTCCGCCGGGAATCTCCTAGTCTGTGGGCAACAAAAATTCGTCTGAAAGTGCGGCGTCCACTCGCTCTCTGCGCTTTCACTGGGAGCTACAATCCTGAGCTGTTGTTAATCGGCCATCTTGGATCTCTCTCTAGAGGATCACTTTTACTGCTCTGCATTCCATATAAGAAATAGCCATCGGATGCTGGACACTGTGGTTCTCACCTGTAATCCTAGCACTTTGGGAGGCTAAGGCAGGCAGATTGCCTCAGCTCAGGAGTTTGAGACCAGCCTGGGCAACATGACAAAACCTTGTCTTTACTAAAAATTAAAAAAAAAAAAATTAGCCGGCCATGGTGGTGTGCTCCTGTAATCCCAGCTACTCTAGAGGCTGAGGCACAAGAATCACTTGAACCCGGGAGATGGAGGTGGCAGTGAGCCAAGATCGCGCCTCTGCACTCCAGCCTGGGTGACAGAGCAAGACTCTGTCTCCAAAAAAGAAAGAAAAGAAGAAAAGAGATAGCCATCTGAAACTCCTTGTGGTATTTATTAGAATACTGATTGCCATAAATACCACAGAGAGTTTCAGATGGCTATTTCTTACATGTAAAATAGATACATACAGTTCTATATGTTGCCTTGAATCCTTGTGGGAAAAGGTGGTGGACAAATAACTAATGAACAAGGAAACAAAATCTCCATTTTCCAATAAGGTAGGGCTCCCCTGCTCTGAGAGCTGAGAGATGATCAAGGTGTGACGATAATCCATCCCTATCTTTTGTACAGCCTAGTACTTTCTGTACTGTGTTCTCAACTACCTTCTTTACCAGATGAAATTGCTTTAATTATCTCCATTTTTCAGAGCAGGAAAGGCCTGCAAAGGCTAAACAGCCTGCCCTAGGTCACAGGTCACACACTAGTCAAGAAGTCAAGACCCACCCAAATACGAGTCTCTGACCCACAGCTGTGGGTTTGTCCCACCCTGCCCCCTGAGGAGAGCACCCTACTGCCACTGTAAATTGCATTCTTATGATTTCCTGACTAAAATGGCAGTAATTAGCTTTGTCATTTTAACATAGATGACTGATATCCATGTAATCTTTTCCTTCAGTTGCAAAAATCCTTTTGCTTTCCGCTATTTTATTAGGCCACGAGGTAATCCCCCTAGCAAGCTGCTAACCCCATTTGAAAAGCTGAGGTCTTATCTCATTGCAGAATCAGCATCCTAACTGGGAATTACAGTCTTCTCTGTGTCCATGAACTCCGTCTACACACACAAAGGCAGCCTCCCAACTCCTGGGTTTCGTCCTACAGCAGTTCATTTTCCTTCGCTACTGTTATGATCAAATGACATCAAGCTTTTATGTTTAAACAGCCATTCACAACTCATCAACCCTGCCACTTAGAAAGAAGGTGCAAGTTCAAAGTAATACAGTAAGTGGCAGAGGCAGGATTCAAACCCAAGCAGGCTGGATTCAGACCCTACTTGAACTATTGTCCCGTCCCCTCCCTTTGCAGCCTTTCTGTGGCGCTGAGGGCTGTGTTTGACAGCTGCACCAGGTCCAGTCCAAAGAAGGGGCAAGTCCAGCAGAGCAGCAAAGGGTCCTAGAATTGTCCTCGTCCATGTGCCCCTCCAGCACATCCACTGATTCCACACAAGGACCAGAGGGTACAGAGAAAGGAGGGGTGGGTACCTGCCACATCTGTCTTAATCCTCACAACAAAGAGGGTCATATCTCAGGCCGATAGCTGAGGAGCCTGAGATCTAGGCAGGCCAAGTGAATCCCCTAAGGCAGGTGGGGAGATGAGAATTAAACCCAGTCTGTCTGATGCAAAAGACCATTCCACTATGGCAAACGGAAGGGTGGCCACATCACCCTATTCAGAATCAGAGAAAACAATCCCAGGTGCAACTGGTGCCAATCATAAAAGAGGATTAAGAAAGAGCCATTGGCAACTAAATGTTGTAATGGCAGTATAAACCAGGTTCAGGCAGAGCCAAAGTCTCCTTAGTTAAAACCCTCAATAATTTCAGAGTTTTGTTTTTCAAGGAACAAGGTCCAAGACACATTATAGATGGAACATGCTTTTTTTAGGGGAGCCAGACTCAGTATTTTCCTAGAAAAATCAAGACTCAGATTGACATGCCCTACTTCCTTCCAGATAACATGGAATTCAGCCAGTTCTCATACTGACCAGCATTCAGAAGACCCTGTGGTCTCCTCTTCATGAGACCTGGGCATCCGGTGGTAGCAAGATGTCAAAACACACAAAGCAAGATGGTAGAGGGAGGGTGCAGTTCCTAGAGTGATTGAGAGAGGACAGGATGAGAAGAGTGGCTAGGGATAGGTGAGTTCCCGCCCTCTTCATTCAGACTCAGTCTTCTACGAGGCCACCCTCACCTATGAGGTTTAGGGCATAAGGAGAACAGGCCATGTCTCCCCTGCTGCCCTTACCCACACCTGCCCTCTTCCCCACTGTAGAACCCCCTGACCCACCCTTCTTCAGTGGAAGAACTGCCAAGACCTACATGAAAAGATGAGATCCATTTGGGGAGATTAGCATTACATGTCTCCCTGCTTAGGAGACAACCTCTGGGGCTGGAGGCCAGCAGAGCTACAGAGGCTGGCAGGACAGCCCGGAAGGCCAAGTTCCCCCAAATATCCCTTTTCCCACTCCACCTTGGAGTAATCAGGCACTCCTAGAGGACACCTGCACACCTGCTATGTCCCCAGGTTCCCCTTATTCAAAGGACAACACCTGGCATGGCCAAGGCCTGAGTCTATTCTGATTGGTGCCCATGCCTTTGGGTTGGGAAATACTTTATATCTCACTCTAGTTTCTGAATAAAATTTTATCAGGAAAAAGTTTTCTACTGCTTTAACACAATTGAAAACCATTCTTCTGCACTTTGCCACCCCTCTCTATGTCCAAGGTTTGTAACTGGAGCCCACACTTGACTTTAGTCTAAAATCAATAATCAATAACAAATGATGGAATGTCAAGTTACAATAAAAAATTGTCGCTGGTGCAGTGGTGCGCACCTGTAATCCTAGCACTGTGGGAGGCCAAGACAGGTGGATTGCCTGAGCTCAGGAGTTCGAGACCAGCCTGAGCCATGCGGTAAAACCCTGTCTCTACTAAAATACAAACAATTAGCCAGGCATGGAGGCGTGTGCCATCCACCACCAGGGTGGGGCATTTGTTAGAATTGATGAATCTGCATTAACACATCATTATCACTCAAAGTTCATAGTTTCCGTTGGGGTTCACTCTTGGTGCTATAAGTTCTTTGAGCTTTGACAAATGCGTGATGACATGGATCTACCCATCATAGTATCATGTGGAATAGTTTCACTGCAGTAAATATCCTCTGTGCTCTGCCTCTTCATTCTTCTCTCCCCCCAGTCCCTAGCAACAACTGAACTTTTTACTGTCCTTATAATTTTACCTTTTTCAGAATGTCATATACAGCATTTGGAATTATACAGTGTGTAGCCTTTTCACACTGGCTTCTTTCACATAAAAATATGCATTTAAGCCTCCTCCACATCTTTTCATGGCTTGGCAACTCATTTATTTTAAGCATTGAATAATATTTCATATTCTGGATGTCCCACCCTGTATTTCCTCATTCATCTGTTGAAAGACACCTTGGTGCTTTTAAGTTTTGGCAATTATGAGTAAAGCTGCTATAAACATGCATGTGCAAGTTTTTATAATTTTTATAGCACCTTTATTGACATACAATTCTTATATCATAAACTTCACTATTTAAAGTATACAATTCAATAACTTATAGTATATTCACAGAGTTGTACAACCATCACCATGATCAATGTTGGAACACTTTTTTAACCCTCCAAAGAAACCCTACACTCATTAGTAGCCACCCACCCATCCCAGCCTTAGGAAATCACTAACCTACTGTTTATCTATAGATTTATGAACTCTGGACATTTCACAAAAGTGGAATCATATGACAGGTGGTCTTTTGTGACTGGCTGCTTTTACTTAGCATAACATGTTTAAGGTTTACCCATGTCACGGCACATATCAGCACTTCATTCCTTGTATTGCTGAGTAACATTTATTGTCTAGATATACTCTCTTTACCTACTTATTGATTAGCAGACATTTAGATTGCTTCTACCTTTTAGCTGTTGTGGATAATGCTGTTGTGAACATTCATCTACGCACTCTTCCATAGACCTGTATTTTCATTTCTTTTGGGCCAATTCCCAGGAGTGGAATTGCTGGGTCACATGGTAACTATCTAACCTTCTGAGGACTTGCCAATCTGTTTTTCAAAGTAGCTGTACCAAACACAGCAGACGACGAAGGTTCCAATATCTCCCGTCCTTACCAACCCTGCTATTATCTGTCTTTTATAACAGCCATCCTAGTAGATATGGTGACTTGTTTTCATACAATGTACATTTCTCTCTTTTACAATGATGTGTATCACTTTAGTAATTGTGAGGGGCGTGTTATTAAAACAAACCATTGAAGTCAAAAACTCCTGCCTCTCTTGCTGTTCTCTGAGGCCCTGACCTCACTCCACAGTTTCCCCAAACCCACTGGGCTGTCCTCTATGGGCATGGCAGCTTCCTCCACAGGTCATTCTCTATGTGCAGTTCTTTCTGCAGGCTGTGTAGTGTGGTTGGAAGCCTCCTGGCCTGAAGAGTAAGGCAGACTGGGGTGTGAACCCTGCTGTGGGACCTCTGCTAGTACCTAACCTCTTGAGCTTTGCCATCGTCTATAAAACTGAGACCCATCTCAGTCTCAAGGCATTGCCAATGGCTAAATGTAAAACGGCCGTCCAGGGTGCTCACAAGAGGTGTGTTTCCTGCTCCCTTTTTCTGCACTTCTGCTGTGAGCATGTGGGGATTGGCCCTCCTTACCTGCATTTCAGGTTTACCTTCTGGTCTGGGGCTCACTTCATTCTGCTCCTTGGCTAGTGGGCAACAGAAAGCACTACCTGGATAGAAGACCTCTAACGGTATTACAGGAAGATGCCAGAAAGAGCACTGGAGATTTGTTAGGTCCTCTTATAGGCAATGTCAGCCCCCAGCAAGGACCAACCCTTTGTGAAAAGGTGAAGTTCAGAACTACGCACCTCAATGATGCTCCAGGTCACCAGTTTAACTTAGTGCATCCAGCATTGCTGGAGTGCACATGTGATCAGTAGGTGCTTCTGGAGAGTCTCACCCTCCACATGTCTCAGAGATAGTCAAATGGCAGGGGACTTTTTTTTCAAGTGCCAACTTAATAATATGATCATTGCCTGTGTAGCCCAAGTTACAGGACTCAAAACAGTGCTAAGAATTGTAGCTGTCACTGTTAATTGAGGATTTAATGCCTTTAACTCTGCTAGTGGTTTATAGACACTATCTTAATCCTCTGGCACTCATGAGCTTCCTAGTAGCCGCCTATTTCCTTCCCTTCTCAAATGTTGCAGAAGCCATTCCTTGCCCAGTTGGTGTTTTTATTCTGCATTTTCAATGCTTTGACATCTTGGGACTTTGATGACCCTGGAGGACTAACAAATTCCTAGGAATAGCAAAAGTCTGGTCCTTGAAGGACTAACAAATTCCTAGGAATAGCAAACGTCTGGTCTGTGAGCCAATGTGCCTTTCATATGCAAACCAATTAATCCAGAGTCATACCCCAACCATGACCTATATCTGCTCTCATACTCCAGGTCACTATTCACCTGCTCTAATCACCCCAGGGCCAGACAATTTCCAGTTTGGGAAGTTGGGTGGGGGTCTGGACAGCCCAAGGGAAAAGCAATTAGGGACAGACAACTAGGGGCAGCCCCTGTGCCCAAGAGCCTGCTAAGATTATTCTAACTAGACAGTCCTAAAGCTGCTTACCCAACCTTGCCTGTTCCTCCCTGTAGAAACCTCAGTAAAGGACTAACACAGGTGCTTCTCCATATGGCCCTGCATGCCATGCTTCTAGGGACCTGTGAGTAGCAAACTTCTTCATGACAGTCACTTTCTTGTCTCACCATACCTGCTTAAACCAAATATGGGATGCCCTTTATACACTCCTAGAGACCCAGTCTAGAGCCACCCGACTTCCCCACAGCCTTCAGATAATTTCTGCCAGCACCTAATTATCTGTATTAATTCTCTGTATATCTAAAACCCACTAGGGGACTGTATTTCCTGCCATTAACTCTGATGATAGAGTAACTTACTCCAGACTGCGGAGCTGACCATGGACAAAGACGCACACTGTTCACCTTGAGCAACCAAGCCCTCAACCAGGAAGCTCTACTCTATTTACGCTGGTATTTGGATCCTAATCTACAGTCCCAAAAGCTTACCTCTCTGAAAGCATTCCCCCAACCACAGAATGTTGCTCTGTCCAGTATGTGACCTTTGCTGGCCAGCCTCCAGGTAAAGCTGCTGCCTGAGTAAGTGTTTTGAAATTCCTTGAGGTCTAGATCATTTCCCAGTAGTGACCTGGGCTCCAGGTTAGGTTTTAGTCCCTGGGGAATAGGAAGCCAAGACTTCAGTGAAGCTGAAATGAGCATTCTTTCCATTTATGGAAAAGCCCAGGAGATGGCAGGGAATCTGGGAAAACTTTCTTCTTTTTCAGAGTAGTGCTTTGGCTCTCTTTGAGGCTTAGGGGAAAGTTTTGGGCCAGAGCCCATCAGATATTCCTACCTGTATGTTTTCTGTGGATTCTTCCCCATTCTTGGCTCTCTGGGGAAACTTCTCATACTATAGGTAGATCCTATAGCATGTTCTGGTAGTATAAAAAGATTCAAGTCCAATCTAAGTCACTCAGATCTTCATTTTTACTTTTTTTTTTCCATCTCACGTCCCATTCAAAGCAGTTGCCTTTCCCCCAGTTCAGGTAAGGACAGTCTCAGGAATAGGTGTGTCCCTCATATGCCCTGTTGCACCTGGAGCTGCCTGGGGGAGGCGATGGGAAAGGAGAGATGTGAACTCAAAGCTGCCTCACCTGACTCTTGAAGCATCTGGCCGTGGGTCTTCTATGTGGCAGATGACCAAAGGTTGGCCCTTATATTAGTTTTATAGGGTTGCCATAGCAGCATACCTCAAACTGGGTGGCCTACATCAACAGAAATTTATTCTTTCATAGTTCTGAAAGCTAGAAGTCCAAAATCAAGGTGTTGGCGGAACGATCTTCCCTCTGAAACCCCTGGGACAGGGTCCTGTTTTGCCTCTTCCAGCTTCTGGCAGCCCCAGAAGCACTATTCTTGGATAGTGACACCATGACTCCAATCTTTATATCTATTCAAATGGTGCTGTCTCCTCTGTGTCTGTGTCCAAATTTCCCTCTTCTGATGAGGACAATAGTCATAATGGATTAAGGGCCCGCCCTGGTCCACTGCAACCTTATTCTAATTCGTTACATCAGCCCCAACCCCATTCCCAAATCAGGTCACATTCACGAGTTCTAGGGTTGAGAAATTCACTCAACACATCTTCGTGAGGGACACAGTTCAACCCATAACAGCCCCCTTTCTTTTCTCTCTCCCAGGAGGTATTTTTTTGTGGGTTCTTCAGAGATATCCACTAGCCTAACTTCCACCCCTGCCCCCACCTGGGGCCTGCTGGCATGGCAGATGCACCCTCTGTCTGACCTCTCCCAGCTCCTTCTCATCTCTTCATCTCCCACCCCAGGGGCCTGCCCTGGAGGTCTGGCAGGCAGCCTACCTGAGCAGGGTTGTTTCCAGGGTGGCTCTAGTCTGGCCCCTTCCTTGGTGCTCGCTCAGCTCACCCAGTCTCTGGGGGTGCAGGCTGCTCCCTAAGCTGCCTGACCATCCTCTTCATGTATCCTGGATACCTTCAGGAAAAAGTTGACTCTGGCGTGTGGCCTCCAAAGTTCAGGAGGCCAAGGTGTCACTCAACTTTGTCACTGCACTCCACTCTGGCCTTGTAGTGGCCCCAGGTACGCAGTTCAGCAGCTTAGGAGGCATTCAGCATGCAGTCAGAAACCAGACTGGCCCATGGACACCCCCTCCACTCCCCCAGAGGTTCTCCTGCCCCTTCCCCTCATTTAGGATGAGGAGCCCTGGCTTTTCTTATTCCTCTCAGAAAAGCAGAAACAAGTTGGGCACAATGGTATGGGTCTGTAGCCCTAGCTTCTCAGGAGGCCGAGCTGTGAGGATCCCTTGGGCCCAAGAGCTCAAGGCTGCAGTGAGCTATGATCGTGCCACTGCACTCCAGCCTAGGTGACACCGTGAGACTCTGTCTCTAAAAATAATAAAAAGAAGAGGAGGACAAACACCGTCACAAGCTCCACAGCTGTGCATTTGCTTTAAGGGACAGCTTTCTCTGATCAATCTTCTCTGAATTTCTCACCTCTTATGTAGGTTGGAAGGGAGTGGGGAGCAAGGGTCACAAGTTTTTGCAGATTTGTGCATTTCTGTTGGCATGTGTCTAACAACTCCTTTAAAAATGTGTGAGACACCGTTATCTTCATTTCTGGGGACTCAGGAATTCTCAATGGACAAGTTCCAGTCAGCAACCTGGTTGTTGGATGAGGTGCCTTGTTCTTAGAAAACCTTCGGTAAATGACAGTCTTGAAAGTACAGGTTCCAACGACTGCGTCCCAAAGTGCCACCATTTCCTTTCATGCATGCTACTGGCAGATATTCGGATTTTTCACCTTTAAAATGATGCAAAAAATGGTATGTGTTTAGTAGAAATAGTACTTCGAATACCCATGCAACCATTCTGTTTTCACTTTCAGTACAGCATTCAATACATTACATAAGATATTTAGCATTTTATTACTAAATAGGCTTTGTGTTAGATGATTTGCCCAACTGTGGGCTAATGTAAGTGTTCTGAGCATAGGTAAGGCAGGCGAGGCTAAGCTGTGGTATTTGGTGGTGGATTATGTGTATGAAATGCATTTTCAGCTTACAGCCACAAGAACTGCAGGAAATGCCACACCCCTCCGACGCATGCCCAATGAGAGACAAGCTACTAAGTTTCTGCTCTTTCCACAGTACTATCCTGTTGTCTTCCAGGCCCCTGAACTTGGATAGGTGGAAATTTGTGCGTGGTCGGAGCCAACAAAAACCCCTTCCAAGAGAGCTTTTGTGACCATTTCACCCAAAAGAGAACCCACTCCATGCCATCTTCCTTTGCCCTTCCTAACTTTTCTTCAGAGCAGTTATCATAACCTGAAAGTTATGTTAAGTTATACAGATGCCCATAGAGTTACATCCCCATAAACCCATCATAAGTTGAAAATACTGTAAACTGAAAATGCATTTGATACACCTAACCCACCAAATATCATAGCTTAGCCTAGCCTATGTTAAATATGCTCAGAACATTTACATTATTCTATAGTTAGGCAAATCGTCTAATAAATACAAAGTTTATTTAGCAATACAGTGCTAAATATCTTATGTAATGTATTGAATGCTGTACTGAAAGTGAAAACAGAATGGTTGCATGGGTACTTAAAGTACTGTTTCTATTAAATGCATATTGCTTTTGCATTCTCTTAAGGGTAAAAGACTCTAAATTGAACCATCATAAGTTGGTGACCATCTGTAGACTGTCTTTTCTTCACTGGATTATAAATTTCAGAGAACCGGACCCTGTCTGCTGTGTTTCCTGCAGCACCCACGGCTTAAAACAGCCTGACACAGGGTGGGGGCAGTAGGTTGGTTGATACCCCCTCACCAAAATATACATCTATTATAATCTGTGCATCTGACTTTATTTGGGGAAGGGGTCTTTGAAGATTTAATGAAGTTAAGGATCTTGAGCTGAGATTATTCTGGATTAAGCTGGGCCCTAAATCTCCTGACAAGTGTCCTTCTGAGAGAAGAGAATGTGTGGAGACACAGAGGAGAAGACCAGGGGAAGACAGAGGTAGTTTGGAGTTACAGAGGTAGTTTGGAGAAGACCAGGTGAAGACAGAGGTAGTTTGGAGTCATAAGCCAAGGATGCCTGGAGCTGCCTGAAGCCACCAGAAGCCAGAATAGGCAAGGAGGGATTCTCCACTAGATCCTCTGGAGGGGGCACAGCCCTGTCCCTGTCAACACACTGATTTCAGTTGGTAAACAATTACTGAGTGAGTGAATGAGGTATTTCTGCATCGTCCCCTACAGCAGTGTTCAGCCCCTTTCTATGGGATCCTGGAGAGCTCATTGCATCAAGGGGTCACTTCTAAACGAGGGAGCTCTGAAGTTGATGTCAGGACCATTGAGTTTAAGTCTGAGCTCTGCTATTAAATGTCAGTTCCTGCTCTTGGCTTCAGTCTCCCCAATTGGAAGAGACGTCCCCATGATCCATGATCTGCAGGAACAGCACAGAGACCAAGAAGGTTCTCAAAGCACCTCTGTCTAGGCAGCCCTGTGTGCCCCAGGTCTGAGGCCTCAGCTGGCAGAAGGCCCCCAGGGACTCTCCAGAGCAGAGAATGGGCTGTGTGCCCAGCAGTTGCAGCTGCTGTGTGTCTGTGCCTGTCCAACCCTCAGTGTCTTGTAGTTACCTTAGTGACCATCTCTTTCTCAGGGCTCCCGGCAGCAGATGGGACCAGCTGGCAGTAAGGCTGGGGTGAGCTATCTTCTGGCTAGGAGACAAGCCTTGCCCACTACAAAGGACTTTTACTTCTGGGTCACGGTGGGGGACAGTCACTTAGGGATGTCACCTATTGGTGATAAAGGTTTATTTTCCATTCCATGGAGGTAGGGATGCCCTCTGGTTTTGCCATGTTTCCTGGAAAGTCTGGCCAGCTTCCTAACATAGAGATGAGAAGCTATTTTTGGACACTTGTGAAAATCTACAGAAAGCCCTATTAATCTACAAAAACTCCTTAGAATACTGTTGGAGGGCCAACCCTAGGTTAATTTTATAAGGCTTATGAAGAATTTTTAAAAATCAGATCCCCAAATATTTGAGATGAAGTTCAGACAACCTCCGTCTTCTGACATTTCCAATGACTAATTCCTCCTGGGCAGCTGCTGGCCTGTTAGAGCAATCATATCCCCAACAGCTGGGTGGAGTCAAAAGGACATTCGGGTAGGTTCCAGGACCCGTGAGCCCTACAACAACTTGTGTGATATCAGGAAAGTTCCTAGATCTCTCTGGGCCTCTGTTGACTCAGAAAACTAGAGATTGCAATATCTGCTGTGCCCACCGCAGGAAGATCCAGGTACTCTTTGGAGGGGCTTCCTAAGAAAGGGCTTGGAGAACTCAGAGGAATGAATGAGAAAGCAGGAGAAGAGGGCTTGGTGTGCAGTAAAGGATTTATCTTGCCCCAAGGAAAGGTGTGCCTTCTATCCCTACTTCTGAGAAGTAAGCCTTAAACCCTTGGAATGTTTTAGCAAATTGGAGACTTTGTTTATTTGGGGGTCTTGGGATATGTCATATAGGCTATGCTAGAATCGTGGTGGGGTCCTGGGGACACAGCTCAACCTCTGGAGAGACTGGATACTAATCTCAGCCATGTGGGCCGACACCTGTGTCTACATGGCTGACCTCCGGTAAAAACTCTGGACACCCTGGCTCTGGTGAGCTTCACTGGTTGGCAATACTTGTGTTGGCACACATCAGTGTTGAAAGAGGTAATCACTGTCACAAATGCCACTGGGAGAGCGCAGCTGAAGGCTCATGGCTGGACTCTGCCTTGTTGCCTCTTCCCGTTGCTGAGTTTAGTCTGTGCCCTTTCACTGTAATAACCAAAACGGTAAGCATGACAGCTTTGCTGAGTTCTATGATACTTCTAGTGAATTACCAAACCCAAGCGTGGTCTTAGGGATCCTTCTCCCAACATAAACTTGTACATGGAAAATGGGCAACAGTCAAGGAAGGCTAGCAGCAGAGAATGCAGGAGCAGGTTCCAGGGAAATATAGGATGGGACGCTACCCCTGGGTTTCCGCTAGACACTCACTGCTGTTCCTGCCCTGCCCTCACCTTTGCCCTGGTCTCTCTCCATTCTGCCACCACTGCAGGAAATTGTCTCTAACAATCCTGTGTCTTTGCACTTCTCCCTTAAGACTCAAAATCCTGGAAAGGAGCACCTGATTAGCTAAGCCTGGTTGCTTGGGGTTGGGAGAGGATTTGCCTAGTAGAGGGGACTATGCTTCTCACCTAGATGAACACAATGCGAAATCCTCTACCTCCCAAGTAAGAAGGGTGATAAGATGCTGAAAAACCAACAAAGATATTCATCCCAAATGACTCATATGGATTTTTCCATCTCCCAAACTCATCTCTGAAATTAAAGAGTAGAGGGAAACTGCTTGGAAGCCGGTGGGTTCCACAGGTGTGGGCAAACTATGGAGTTACACGAGGCCCCAGACTCAAAATGACTCTGCACTTATTTTAATGTTCTCTTACTGCCTTGAAATACTTAATGATTTTTCAGTAAAGGACCCGCATTTTGATTTTGTATTGGGCCCTGCAAGTTATGGAGCTTGTCCTGCTGGGAAAGCACCAAGCATTATGCAAATGCAAGGGCTGGCTATAACCTTCAAAGTTATTTTCACAGCTGACTCTTTTTTTTTTTAATTACTCATTTTGACTTAGACTTAAAGACACTACCATCTGTCCCACTCATAATACCTCAAAAAACTACACCCGCTTTGAGCACCAATGGCTTTCTGAACAGTAGACTCAGTGGTCTGCTCTGCCATTGTCTGCTCCATTTGACTTTGACTCCTCAGTGATTCTGCTCCATTTCTCTCTCCCTTTCCCTCCAGCCATGCTCCTCCCTGGATCTTGGCCATTCTACCCTGCCCTGCTTTGCCCCTATTTCTCCAGCTGCTGTTCTTTTGTCTTCTTCACTAGTTCCATTTGCTATATTTTCCCTCTGCCCTTCAAACCTGGATGTACCCCCAGAGAGAGTTTTCTTTTGTGTCTGTTCTCCTCTCTAGGCATGCCAGTTTTCTCTTGTCCCTTCAAGCAGAACTTTTTAGCTGAGGCTTCTAAGGTGGCTGTTCTGACGAGCTGTGGCAGCACCACAGGGATATCGCAGCAAATCCACACTTGGTATCATCAGCAGGGCCACATCTATCTACCCCTTGGACCTCTGGATTCTAACTATGTGATCATCAGCCTTCCATTTTAATTGGCCTCAACTTCTTTTCTGCCTCCATATTGCTATCATGTAGTGCCTTCTAGCTGTGTCTCATGTGGTAGAAGGGATGAGCAAGCTCCCTGAGGTCTCTCTTATCATGGCATTAATCCCATTCATGACAGCTCTGCTCCCCATGACATAATCAGGGCACTAAGCCCATTCAAGATGGCTCCTAACCCCCAGGGTAATGGTATTAGGAGATGGAGCCTTTAGGAAGAGGTCCATTACCTTGGGAGTTAGAATTTCAACATATACCTTGAAGGAGACAATAACATTCAGACGGTAGCATGACCCCCAATGCAGATATTGTATACTGAAGCCCCAACAGCCTTCTTGGATGTGGTAGTGACCTTGAGGATATGACAGAATGAGGAAGCAAAAAAATAGAAGCCAAAGCCACAATGGCCATGGAGTCATCATCCTGCCCTGAGCAGTCCGCCTCCAGACTCCATTTACATAAGATAAATATAAACATCGATCTTGTTCAAGCCACTGTTTAGTGTTTGATGCAGGAAAGATAATTCTAAGCCCTGGATGATACACATGTGAAATGAGTCCCAAACATTGCAGATAAACTTCATCTGTGATTCTCTTGTCTTTCTATGATCTGAGAAATGAACGAATTTACACAGCTACCAAGTGTGCTGTGGGAATCCTATGAGAATTCAAAAGAGAAGTGGGATTTTGACAAAACAAGTCAGATTCAAGACTTGGGGATCACACAGGAGCTCTGGGAATCTGAAAAATGCTCTGTAAATTTGTGTTTACAAATCCATTCTGACCCAACTAACATGCACTTGGGATGGAAAGGGCCTGGCATGTAAACAGAATTACTTGCAAGTCACAAAGATAATTGTCAATGTGATTATAAACACAGCCTGGTGGGGCTTGGAGACGTTGAGTTAATGAGGAGTGCATGTGTGTCCATGCATGTATATTCTAGAGGTGCGTGGTAAATATGCATTTGACCAGATTCCAAATTGGCAAATGCTAAAGTCTGTCTCCGGTCAAAGCCAGGGCAAAAACTGAACTGAATATTATAATCACAGATTGATGTTATGCAATGAAAACATAAATCTGATATTTTATCCAAAATATATTAATTTAAAATTGTTATTGTTAAAACAACTTAGTAGCCAATGTTACATCTTGAAGTTATAGTGTAGTAATCATGCATCTTCATCATTAGCGGCTATATGGCTCCTAAATCACTAATTTACATGTTTGTTAATACCAAATAGATACCCACTTCCTACT
Source organism: Cacajao melanocephalus (assembly GCA_963573385.1). Lineage (NCBI taxonomy): Eukaryota > Metazoa > Chordata > Mammalia > Primates > Pitheciidae > Cacajao > Cacajao melanocephalus. The sequence continues at coordinate 85,106 of CAUYLG010022451.1, read as the reverse complement.
CTTGATAGAGGAAGATCCGCTTGGCCAGCTCTGGTAGGAATAATAAGGTGTGGCTGATGGTAATGTTTTCAATGAATTATCAGGCTTTCCTCAAACTCCTTTTGTTTTTAGTAAGCAACTAAGGTCATGACTTACTGCCTCTTTACCTATTTGACAAGAGAATTTGGTTCACGATGCTGATGCAATTTCATAAACCAAAGCTTTGAGCACTTGAAGAAGATACTTCCACACAACTTGGATAACTTAGATAAAATAAACTAATTCATTGAAAGAGACTATAAAAACTAACATGAGGCTGGGCGTGGTGGCTCACGCCTGTAATCCCAGGATTTTGGGAGGCCGAGGCGGGCGGATCACGAGGTCAAGAGATAGAGACCATCCTGGACAACATGGTGAAACCCTGTCTCTACTAAAAATACAAAAATTAGCTGGGCATGGTGGCCCCTGCCTGTAGTCCCAGCTACTGGGGAGGCTGAGGCAGGAGAATTGCTTGAACCCGGGAGGCGGAGGTGGCAGTGAGCCGAGATCGCGCCACTGCACTCCAGCCTGGAGCCTGGCGACAGAGCGAAAAAAAAAAAAAACTAACACGAGAGAAACAGATAATAGACTTATAATTACTAAAAAATCAAATGGATAATAAAACTTAAAAAAAAGTAAAGCTCTAGATGTTCAGTGGTGAATTCTGCAAAATATTTTAAGAAAAAAATACCAATTCTCCACAATATCTTCCAGTAAATAGAAGCAGAGGAAACAGTTCCCTAACTCCTTTAAAGAGGGCAACATTATCCTATTACCAAAGCAGATAAAAACAGTACAAGAAATAAAGACTATAGACCAGATATTTCTCATGAATATAGATGCAAAAACCCTTAACAAAATATTAGCAAAATCAAAACCATATATACATAAATATATATATATATATATATATATATATATATGGTTACAGACATGCAAGACTAGTTCAACATTTAAAATTCAATTGATGTAATTTTTAGCAGACTGAATAAGAAAACCCAAATAGACACGTCATGATGGGAATCCTCAAATATTTAGGATTCGGAAAGAACTTCTTTAACACAATAAAGGTAATATTGTCTTTAAAAATCCTATGGCTAACAGGATACTAATGGTAAAAGACTGAACAGTTTTTCTTTACGACTGGAAATAAGGCAAAGACACCTTCTCATCACTGGAAGGCCTAGCAATGGGACAAGAAAAGGAAAGAAGAGAAAAGGCATGCAGATTGGAAAGGAAGAAAAAAATAGTTAATATTCTTGAATATTTAAAAAAGTGCCAGGTGTGGTGGCTCATGCCTGTAATCCCAACACTAGGAGGCCGAGGTGGGCAGATCACTTGAGGTGAGGAGTTTGAGATCAGCCTGGCTAACATGGTGATATTTTTAATCTCTCTCTTAAAAATACAAAAATTAGCCAGGCATGCTGGTGGGTGCCAGTAATCCCAGCTCCTAGAGAAACCGAGGCACGAGAATCCCTTGAACCTGGGAGGTGGAGGTTGCAGTGAGCTGAGATTGTGCCATTGCACTCTAGCCTGGGTGACAAAGTAAGACTCTGTCTCAAAAAAAAAAAAAGTGCTTTTAAGATTGCTGCCTCTCCTTGCAGTTTTAAATTTCCTATACTTTTGCATGGACTTAATACTTTATATGATCCTTTGAGACAAATGTATCCTTACATTTTGGATCTAGAAATGTGATAATAAAGCTAGGTAATTGGCTTTTAAGGCAGTAAGATCACACTTGAATTTCTACTGCATTTCAGTTTTCAATGCATGCACATAAATCTCAGCCTTTCCCTGGAGTAGAAGGATAAGAGGAATGTTTATAATAGCTCAGAGGTGCCAGATATGACATTGAGGTGGGCATTTGGCTATTGAGCCTTTCAAAGGCCAAGGCTAAATCCAATTGTATATCTGGAAAAACACTGAGACCAAAGTTAAACTCTGTACCCTTAGTATATGCCTAGCTATTCCCAAGTTCTCTAACCTATAAGAAACCCTTCCCTTAAAAAGCCAGTGGGTCAGGCATGGTGGCTCATGCCTATAACCCCAGCACTTTGAGAGGCCTAGGTGGGTGGATCGTTTGAGGTCAGGAGTTTGAGACCAGCCTGACCAATATGGTGAAACCCTGTCTCTACTAAAAATACAAAAAAACCCAAAACCCCCCACAAAAAATAGCTGGGCATGGTAGTGCATGCCTATAGTCCCAGCTACTCCAGAGGTTGAGGCAGGAGAATCATTTGAACCTGGGAGGCAGAGGTTGCAGTGAGCCAAGATAGCACCACTGCACTCCAGCCTGGGCAACAGAGCAAGACTCTGTCTCAAAACAAAAACAACAACAAACAAATGAACAAAAATCAACCAGTGTAGGCCCAAGCCCCACATTATTTACTTGATTAGCAGAAAATACAGAGTTTTAATTGAGTCTCCCCCAGGGGTCCCAGAGGGACACCAACATGTTCCAAAATATGTCTTCCATGTTATTTGTCACCTCAATAGCAACCTCCCTCCAGCCTTGTGCACTCCCTGCAGATGCTCTCTCAATATTTCACAGCAGCAGCTTTCCCATGCGTGTATCCTGCCTCCCAATCCCCAGACCACAGCTGACACCAGACTGGAAGAGTTAATAAAATATCCCTGTAGGCAATATCCTGAGAAGGTAATTAAAAATAGAAAAAAAAAAAAAAAGAACTCACTTAAACAGGACACAAAGTATCATGGCTCCCAGATACAGAGGCTGAGTCCTGCCTTGAGGGACCAATCCCTCTCAGATGGGCTCTCCTTTGCCCCACATCTACCTCTGACCTACTTGGTCTCCAAACAAGATGACAGCCTTTTGCCATTTTTTCTTGCCAGATTCAGATATTTTTAGTCCTGGACCCCAAAGAGATAGAGCAAACATGATCCTGAAAGCCATGCAACTCTGCCTTCAATGAGCACATCTACCTATATCATTTTGCAGACCATGGTTAGCAAAACTTCATTCAGAATTTCTTCAGTTCAGAAGAGGTCCTGATCTTTTTGTTGGATTATAGGAGTCTTTTTGTAGCGTCTTCTCATAATCAATGTGTCAGCCGGGCATGGCAGCTCACTCTTATAATCCCAGTACTTTGGAAGACAGGGAGACAAGAAGATCACTTGAGCCCAGAAGTTTGAGATCAGCCTGGGCAAGATGGCAAGACCCTGTTTCTACAAAGAAGTTAAAAACATTAGCTGAGCTTGACAACACGCTGACAGTAGCTGTGGTCAAGCTACTCGGGAGGCTGAGATAGAAGGATTGGCTGAGCCTGGGAGGTTGAGGCTGCAGTGAGCCATGATCATGCCACTGCACTCCAGCCTGGGTGACAGAGTGAGACCCTGTCTCAAAAACAAAAACAACAACAACAAAAACAACACATAGTCTTTGCCCAAAGATAAAGTGTGCTTTACAGTAGTAAGAATTTATCTGCCTGTATGTAAACATACTAATGTGTTTCCACTTCTCGATATTGAGGTTTCAAAAAAATTAGGTCCAATATCAGAACATCTTATTACAAATACATATATATACTATTATAAATATATCTTATTACAAATACATATCATGGCAGACACAGCGATATCATGGCCTTCTTAACATCCTTTCCCAACTTCTTTCCTTCTCAATATATGTTTAAGATATTTGCAGTGAAACTGTTTAGCTCGTGTGTGTGTGTGTGTGTGTGTGTGTGTTTGTGTTTAGCAAAACTGTGATCACATACATTTCTATTTAAGGAGAGTGTGACGAAGTGGTTCACGAGGCTGCCTCTCCTAGGACATCTGGCACAGAGGGAGGCCGTCTGTTCGGATAAGACTTCCTAATCAAAACAGACTCAGCCTTATCAGTGACTTTCCCTGAGCCAGGCCCACAGCAGGGCAACAAATACTTGTTGAGTAAGTGAATAAATGAAAGAAATGTTTCCTGTTGTCAGGGCCCCCTAATCTGGTGGAGGAGGTAATAACATACATTTATAAGCTTTAGGATCAAATAAGTGCTACACCCACAGGGGTCCCATTTTCTGGATCAAACCCTGCAACAAGAATTCTAATAAAGTATTTTTCTTCTGATTTTAAAATCTATTTACATGAAAGTATCCCAACTTACACACAACCAGCTGCTTTCTATAACCTCCTCCTCTCCCACCTTAATAGAAGCCATGTAATCTCGTGCCTGTGTATTCAGGGAATCACTCACTGTGCCCATTCTTACCCTCTGCAAGTGGTTCAAGGGCTTTTATGTATGGACACTGGGCAGGTGAAAATACTCTCCTCTGGAGTCTTAATCCTATGGGACAAGACAGAAGCCTTGGGTTGCTACTAGTTGAAAAAAGTTGGTCCGCAGTAGAGAAGAATAAAATTAACAAAGTCCTAGAAAAATAATCTGAGACACTGGATGCAGCTGTGCCAGAGGCTTGCCCCTATGCGCTCTGGATGCCTAAGTCAGCTTCTCTTTTGTGTTTAAATTTCTTTGGAGTTAGTTATCTGTCACTGGCAAGAAGAAGTGTTCTGACAAATGCAATTTTCTAAGTCTTCGTTTCCTCTTCTGCAAAACAAGCCACCTCCTAGTTCTGTTGTGAGGATCAAGTGAACTAATGTTTGTATCAGAGCATTGTAAGTATAAACTAAAATTATGCATTGTCACGTACCCACCAAAAGCATTGATTGGATAGGATGCTTTTGGATCCAAGTAATAAAGCATGCAACTAAAATTAGTTTCAGCCACAGCTACTCAAAGTTTGAAGCCTTAACCAGTATCAGCATCAGCACCATGGGTCACAGATAACAGAGATGTTTCAAGGCATTTCAAGTGAGTTTTTTTGTTGGTTCACAAAGGCCTAGGAAAGTGATTCAGTGGGCAGGGGTTCACTATTCTCAGAGGCCACAGGAAACATCACATGCTTCACAGGTCTACCTAGTATGGAAGCTCCAAATCTTCTCCAAGGCCATACCCACAATAGCAACACGGTTTCCTTATCAGTTTGGCAGAGAACAGTAGTTCTACACATGCCCAGTTATCTCATCACCTAGTGGATACCTGACATCTCAAGGGATAGGTTCTGAGGTATCTGTAATTCCTAAGTTCATGAATACCACTATAGCATGTAAATTCCCTCTAAAATGCACCAAGTATATTTCACTTCAGTGACAACAAGTATGCTAAGGAATAAGCACCTAGAGATGTGGGCACTGGGCAGGCAGCTCAACACACTCACTTGTCAATGACTCTGCACAGTAACCCCACAGAGTTATTGTGGAACACTCAATGACATAAAATGTTTTGAGATAACACTTTACCTGTCTCACAAAAATTGTGCATGCAGGAAGAAATGAGGGCTTTTTATCCAGCAGCCAGAAGGCAAGTGACTGCTTCCTCTCAGGTTTATAGGTTCTGTTTTATACATGAGTGAAACTCAAGATTCCACCCACCCTATACATGCATCTTTCCAGAAAGTTTCTTGTTTTGTGTTTTGGGATACATCCAGAGGCAGGTCCTAGTGCTTGCAAGCAAATAAACATACAATGCTCATTTGACAAATATTGTAAGTATATACATTGAAAACAGGTGGAATAATAGTAAACAGGGTAAAGTATACATCAGAAAAGAGATGTAAACTTACGTTTTGAAAATAAAGACAGATAATAAACAAGCGAAAAAAAGTTTAGACAAGCATCTGAAAAGGAACGGAGTCAGTATTTGTCTACTGTTTAACTTTTAGGTTATATGACATAAAATTATTTTGGTTGGGAGGCTGATTTCACCCATCATTGTTTGTCATTTAAATTCTTAGCTCAGAAAAATGGCAGGTTAATATATGGATTATTAAATTTATAGATACCAGGGATTTACTTTATATCCAGTTTGGGGGGAGGAAGCGGCAGGAGAGGGGGCCCAGACAAGCACATCGAGTGTGCATCAAAATCACCCCTTAAACTGTCTAAAGTGAAGAAGCTCTCACACTGGGAAGCTGAGCCCTGCTGCCAGTCTACCCATGGGTTCTGCTGTTATCTGCCATTCCTCCTTCACATTCTTCTTCTTAGTTGATACTGCTTTTGCTTTGGAATTAAATATCGTGTCTCATCCTCACAGTCTGTATATATCTTCTTCCTACCACCACAAATGATTAATCCTACAGACCATCCCAGGACTGGTAGATCTTCCTTTGTCAGGACTGTGGGCTTTGGAGTTAGCCTGCCTGATCCTGATCCCTGGCCCACTACTAACTAACCAAGTGTGACCTTGGGCAGTGCATGTAAGCTCTGTGGTACATGAGACCCCAGTGGGTCTCTATGAGATGGGGATCATGGCAGCATATATCTCATGAGTGCGGGGGAAGATGAAATGCTACCTTGCTTATAAAGGGCTCAGCTCATTGAGCAGAATGGTACTCAATAAATGTTCACCTTGGGCAAAGGTTAAGATGATGATGTTGGAGAATGCAGAACAAACAGCACTAAGGTCTTCCTTGATAGCAGTGCCAGCGGGACTTCTGGGACTCTGAGGGTCCCAGTAGAGAGGAGATGACAACAGGAGGCTGGTCTCATAAAGAATTTGCCTGTGGACCTGCTGGGAGCTCAGAAAGCGAATGGCTTCCCAAGATCATGCCAAGTCCCCAGCAGGTGGATGACGTGAAATTTCATCGAGAAGAGTGAATCTTGCTTCCAGATTCAACTCCCACTTAACAAGCTACAAGCCAACCTGGCAGTGCCACCAGGATGGGCTTAGTCAGTGAATGTCCCCATGTCCCAGGGGATGATGCCAGGACCCAGGAAGCTATGTGGGCCTCTAGTCCTGGGGTTCCTGGGGACTGGGGAGCAGCTGCCTACCAGGAAGTGCCCTCATCTCTAAAAGCTCCTTGGAAAGATGAAGAACTGCAAGAATCAGCATGCTCTGGAGGGATCTGAGCAGCAGCACGGACCCTGGGTCCCTGGGGCTCGCCAGGTTAAATTATTTATGATGCAGTATGGATCTCAGTGTTTTTAATTAACATCCTGGGAAAATGCTGCTGTATTGTGGCCCTCATGTGGAATCTCAGGGAATGCCTTACAGGCTGATCACATCGTTTTGGTTACAGGACCAAATTTCAACCACCCTGAGCTCTTGGCATCTCCAGATGAGAAGCCAGACCTGAGATAGACAGTATCTTCCTTGCTCAACAAGGCTGTGAGGCTTTTTTCCTGTATTTCTGAGAAACTAACCCTTCTCCCAGGGAAGAGTTGGGAGGCTTACATGAGAAGTTTCTGTAAAGGTAGGCTCAGTATCCGACACTGACAGTGTCTCTTGGCCTGGCATTGCCTGAGGGCCTTGTGAAGCTTCAGAGCAGTGCCTGAGACACTCAGAGGACAGAAACTCCGGGACCAACACACCTGTTTCCACAGTGCTGGCCCCTACCTCTGTTTTTTGGGAGCACTGCAAGTGTGCCTGCAGTTACAGCCAGGAGATGACCACAGGGAGAAGGCAGAGAAGAGGCAAACAGCAATCTTGGGCAAGCAGAAAGCCAGCAGCAGATGCTTGGAACCACCCAGAGGTGAGGGACCCTGGCCGGGTGACTCTTAGTACCAAGACAAGGGGCCTTGCCACACAGGAAAAGGCGGTGGGGCAGGATGGAGAAACACACAAAGCCTGCCACATCAACCAGCTCTGCCCTGAAAAAGCTGAGTGACTTGGGACACTCTCAACCTCTCAGTGCCTCAATTTTCCTCTCTGATAAAGAGGTACTCAGAAAAGAATTTTTGCTTCCTTTTGTCGTTTGGCAAGTTACCTGACACCGTCCTGACTCCTCAGTTTCTTCCCCTGCAGATCTAACAAGGCTCGTCTCATTGAGTTGCACAGAAAAACGTGACAACTAATGCGTGCTGCACTGACTGAGCATGTGCTCTGTAGCTCACACCATTTTAACCCATTCTATCCTCCCAACAGACCTATGAAGTGGGTACAATTAACATCTTCATTTTACAGGTGAGGGAATGAGACAGAGAGAGTTTAAGAAACCAGTCCAGGGCACACAGCAGCCTATTTGCCCAACCACCTTTGCACAAGGGGGCAAATGGAAGGTCTGTCTCTGAAATATTAGCATGGTTAATATGTTGTATGTATCTATCATATATAGATAGATATAGATATAGATATATTTTTTTAAAAAAGAAGTGAAAATTTGTCATTTTAAGTTTCTTCTTTGGACTTTTCTCCATTTCCAGGTTTTCTTTCTTTTTTTCTTTTCTCTTTTTTTTTAAATTGTACTTTAAGTTCTGGGGTACATGTGAGGATCTTGCAGGGTTGTTGCATAGGTATACACATGGCAAGGCAGTTTGCTGCCTCCATCCCCCCGTCATCTATATTTGGCATTTCTCCCCGCATTATCCCTCCCACCCTCCTCACCCTTTGCTATCCCTCCCTTAGGCTCCCTCCAACAGACCCCAGTGTGTGATGCTCTCCTCCCTGTGTCCAGGTGTTCCCATTGTTCAACATCTGCCTATGAATGAGAACATGAGATGTTTGATTTTCTGTTCTTGTGTCAGTTTGCTGAGAATGATGGTTACCAGATTCATCCAAGTCCTTACAAAGGACACAAACTCATCGTTTTTTATGGCCACATAGTATTTCATGGTGTATATGTGCCACATTTTCTTTGATAGACTGGACATTTCCAGGTTTTCTACCACAGAATGTATAACTTTGATTATCATACACAAAACAGTCTCAACAGTGGTTAAAATATATCAAAAACAGAAACCCCAATCCAGCCCTTCTCAGCCTGATGCTCTGTGTGCTGTTAAGAAGAGGGTGTTGAATGATTCCATTTGTTTGAAATATCCAGGAGAGGAAAATCCATAGAGACAGAAAGTGGATTGGTGATTGTCAAGGAATTGTGGGGGGATGGGATGCCACTAATTCATGGGAACAGATTTCCTTTTGGGAGGATCAAGTTTTGCAACTAGATAGTGGTGGTGTTTGCACAATACCGTGAGTATGCTAAATGCTGCTGAATTGTTCACTTCCACATGGTTTTTTGTTTTGTGAATTTAACCTCAACATAAAAAAAGAGAGAGAGAGAGAGAATGAGGGTCATGTGGGTAGTTAATTCTTATTCAGTGACTTGATGTACTGGAAATGCCTTTCCTTTTCATCCTCCTCCAGGGAGGAGTTTCATTTGAGAACTTCTCCTCCTGAAGCTTTGCCTGACCTTCTGGGAGGGGCCAGACCCTCAGTTTGTGCCTCCAAAACCCCTCAGTTTGTGCCCCCACAACCACTGAGGAAGAGAAGGAACTCATCAGGCCCCTCAGAGCCTTGTGGGCCTTTTATTGGGCCTGCCTTTTACCTTCATTCTCTGCTCCACTGATGGCTTCAGAGCCCAGAGTCCTGTCTTCATCCTGGTAACAGTCCCCTCAGGGCCCAGCAGGATGGGGGAATGAATAATGTGCCTGTTTCTGAACTTAATCATTACATTCTTTCCCTGTAATGTGGACATTAAAGCTGAATCATCTTCCCCCTTAAACCCCTCCCTCTTTCAAACCTGCTACCCCCAACCCTCACTGAGCAAAACCCTGGAAAGCTGCTCTCCCGGGATGCCTGAAATTGAAACGGGGAGCAGAATTTACATGTCCGCAGCAATCTTCTGACCTGGAATTTTCTCCCTGCTTTGCTGCCTCTTGGGAAATGCCTGTTCTACACAAGCTGGCAAGGTACTGTGGTCACATCAGACCTGCCTTGTAGCCTCAGGGCCTGTGGGTCTTGACATAGGATCACCCTGATTCTCTGTTTCAACACTTTTGGGAAAGCACATTGGTAAGGCAGCCTTAAGGAACATCCAGAGGGGCCACCTCCAGTTGGTGTAGAAAGGTTGGTTCATGATTTCATTCTTCCACGCCTTTCTCAGTGCAAACAGTACATGCTCAGTAATGGTTTCTAGATGAATTATATGGAGAGACAACAAAAGATTGTGTTTGACTCTCGGGTCTGCCAGTAAATAGCTGGGTGACTTTGGGTAGGTTTTTCTTCTTCCTTGAGCTTGGATTTCCTTGGCTGTAAAGGGGGGAAATAAAACCTAGCCTCTGGCTCCCAGATGTGTGAGAGGCTGAGGTGGGTGAAGGGCTCCTTGGGATTAAAGGTCTGGTGCCTCACAACCAAGGCTTTCTTCAGCTTTGCAATGTAAACAAGGAAATGCACTGCTCAGCCTTACATCCTCTTGGCTGCCAGGAATAGGATCCTGGCACCCCTTCAGAGAAGCGGGTGCTCTATCCCATGTAAGCACCAGGGGGTAATTGGCAACATTGCTACCAAACCACAGAAGGGTGGGGAATCATTGTAATTACAGAGCCTTCTCTGTTTACAGCATGACAGTGCAGCCTGTGCCAGGTGTGGGAAAACCCCAGAGGCTCCAAACCCCTTACTGCCTCGAGAGGAACAGCTCAGTGCAGCGGGAAATGGCTTGGAAGCCCAAATCCCTGCCTCTTACTGGATGTGAGGGCCTTTGAGGGGAACATCCCAACCTCTCTGAGCCTGCTTCCTCATCCACAAAACAGATAACTCCTCTCTTATAACTCCTCTCTCATGAGGTATGCATTAGTCTGTGAAGGCTGCGGTAACAAAGTACCATAAAACAAGTGGCTTTAGCAACAGATATGTATTGTCCCACAGTTCTGGGGGCTGGAAGTCTGAGATCAAGATGTTGCAGGATTGGTTCTGAGAGAGAAGGCAGTTAGAGGCTGGTTAGACAGAAAGAGAGGGAGGGTCTCAGGAGTGGAAAAATACCCGTGGAATAGCACCTGCACTGACCCTATAGCTGGGGGAAAGAAACGTGGTTAAGAATTTCCTCTAATGCCAGGATGTTGCTCAGAAGGGACTGTGCCAGCCTAGGTACAGGCACAATAAATTAACCTAAATGTCCTTAACTTAACCCAGCTCATTACAATGTCATTAGCATTCCATTAGCATTGTGTTTTAGCCCTCCCTCTCCCCCTCAACCCTGCTATAGGTTTTGCTTAGGCACTCATGAGTAACAACCAAGAGGAAGTCACTATGGCCAACCCCTCAGAGAGTGTATGGTGGAATAATCTGCAATAGGGTAGGGAGCCACCCGAAAAAAATCCTACGTGAGTTGTTTCTACCACGCAGGAAAGATGAGGACAATAAAAATGTCCTCGTCTTGGCCTGCACAGATGCAACACGCCCAAGGGGGAATGTTACCCCTCCCACTTGAGCAGAACCCACAGAAGACTTTCTTGTCTTTGGCACATAAAGACCCAGAACTCAGTCCCATTTTGGCAACTCTCCTTGGAACCCCTCTCATTGCTGAGAGATTTTCTGTTGCTTAATAAAACACTGCTCTACTTTACTCACTCTCTGGTGGCCACAGGCCTTATTCTTCTTGGTTGCGGGACAAGAACTTGGACCTAGCTGAACTAAGAAGTGATTAGATTGTGACAGCTCTTTCTGAGGGCTGTGAGGGACGATGTGTCCCAGGCCTCTCTCCTTGGCTTGTAGGTGGCCTTCTCCCTATGTCTCTTCACACTGTCTTCCTTCTTTGCATGTCTGTCTCTGCATCCAAATTTTCCCTTTTTAAAAAGACACCAGCCATAATGGATTAGGATCCACCATAATGAGTTCATTTTAACTAAATGAATTACCTCTATAAAGACCCTGTCTCTTAGTAAGGTCACCTTCTGTGGTACTAGGGATTGAGACTTCAATGTATGAGTTTTTTGGGGGGACACCATTTAGCCCATAACAGGGTAGCTACGATGATGACAGGAAATCAGGGATGGGTGAGCATTCACAAATATCACACTCCTGGAGGAATGGGGAGGCTTCCCTTTGAGGACTTTTTTTGTCCTCATCTTGCCTGGATGGTAGAAGCAACCCACATAAGATTTTTGCTGGTTGATTCCCTACCTTACTGGAGATGATTCCACTGTACACTCTGAGGCACATATGCCATAAACTCAGCATAAAATGTCATAGTGGGCTGGGCGTGGTGGCTCACGCCTGTAATCCCAGCACTTTGGGAGGCCGAGGCGGGCAGATCATGAGGTCAAGAGATCGAGACCATCCTGGCCAACATGGTGAAACCCCTTCTCTACTAAAAGTACAAAAAAAATTAGCTGGGCATGGTGGCACGTGCCTGTAGTCCCAGCTACTCAGGATGCTGAGGCAGGAGAATTGCTTCAACCTGGGAGGCGGAGGTTGCAGTGAGCCAAGTTTGCGCCACTGCGCTCCAGCCTGGTGCCTGACGACAGAGCAAGACTCTGTCTCCAAAAAAAAAAAAAAAAAAAAGAAAAGAAAAAAAGTCATAGTGGTCCCAAACACTGGCTCAGTGAATTCTTCCAGACCTTGTTTTCTCTTCCTCATGCTTCAGACCTCTTCATTTCACAAGCAGTCTGCTGTGGTAGCCAAACTCTCAGGCCCAGAGTCAGCCAATCTGCATTTCAACACCCAATTTCCATTCCTCAGCAATGGCCCTTCATCTTAGAAATCAGAATTAATCACAGTCTCTATGTCTGGATTAAAGTTTGCTCTTGTATCTTCTTTACCAAGTTTACATATACTCAATATTGGTGTGTACAACTATGTAATACGGCATGACCTCTCTCTGTTTTCCTGGCAGTTCATTCAGGCTCCAGTCCCTTCGCATCACACTTGAATTTTCACAACTGCTCTGCACCACTGACTTTAGTATCTCTCTTGGAAATAGGGCCAGAGTTCCTCAGCTGGAGCCTGATGCATAAAAGGAATCACATCCCCACCCTGAGTTGAGCAGGTCTTCAAGAAACCCTCTGTGAGCCCACTTTGCCCCCAAGCCCAAAGACGCAGTGTCTGCCTTGGCAGAGTACGGGCAAGAAGGCTGCCTTGCTGGGCTCCCAACTCCCAGTGCTGGGTGGCGCTGGTGAGCTGAGCTGATTTTTTGAGGGGCCAGACCAGGTAGAAGTTCCCACCCTAAGCAGGTCAGGGCAGGGACAGACCAAATCCAAGTGCACCAAACGGGGCTGTGAGAAATCCTCCAGTGGGGATATCTGTGATCTCACGAATAACCCTGAGAGGACACTGCTCTGATGCTCTGATGTGACTGAGGAGGATTCCAAGCTTCCAGGGTGCTGAGCAGTATCTCCCCAGAGAGTGGCCATTTTCAACATCAATCAGGGAGGAAGGGGAGGATGCTGGGACAGGAAGTAGCTTGGAGGCGGGCCTTAGGATAGTAGAAGTTGCTGCCTTCTCTGTGGGGTCCCCTCTCTCCTGGATCTGGACCCAAGGAGTTCCTGGGCAGAGGGAGGAGGAGTGCCAGGTGATGGGGGCAATGGGGTTGGTGACCGCTGCCCTGGAGGAGGTTGAGCCAGGCAATGGATGGCTGTGGGCAGCCTTGAGGGTTTTGAGAGCAGCCATGGGCAGCAGTGGGCAGTTGTCAGTTGCTCTCTTTATGTTAAGGTCTTCTGTAAAATCTTGCTAAACAATCGGGTTTGATCTCATTTGGGTTGGGGCAAATTGAGGGAAGAGTCTGTATTCAGGTATAGATCAGAGTTCAAAGAACAGGCAGGCCTCATGATGCCAGGGATCGGATGACACCAGTGAGGTCCCTGAGGGAAAGGGGAACCTCGGAGGCAAGACTTCCATGGCCCTCCCATGGTAGAGAATCTCCCTGCCTGCTGCCAACCTTGGAGAATCGAGGGGAGCATTTAATCAGGATGCCAGTGAAGGGGGCAGAGCCACCCCAGTGACTCAAGCCCTTCTCAGTGGATTTTCTGCCCAAAGACTGGTGTCAAGGATTGTGTGCCGAGGGCTGCATCTGTTGAAGGGTGTTTTGTAAGAACAGAGGGAGCCAGCAGAAAGCCAGGAGAACCTGTCCCAGAAAGCCTAGGTTTAAACTCCAGGTTCCAAGAATCAGAGCAGGAGCAGAGAGTGGGTTACAGAGCTTGGGGTTGGGAAACCTTATCAGTGTTCTTCCAACTTCCAGATCTCTTTGATCTCATTTCCTAGACCTGCACTGGACCCATCCCGGCCTCTTTGCTGTTCCCTGAGCACACGAAGCCAGCCCCTTTTCCCCAGGAAAAGGGTTTGCTCTATATAGGCTTTGCCCTATACTTTCCCCAGAACCTGCTTCTCTGGGGTATTAACTTTACTCTAGTCCTCTCAAATATTTGAGACAGGTCTCTGGCCACCCCATGGAAAAGAACAACTCTTATCTATTCCTTACACATTCTCTTACTACAAAACACTCATTTCCTACAATTATATTCTACAGTATGTTTATTTGTTTCTCTCATTATTGTCTGTTTGCCACAGTAGAGTGTAAGCACCATGAAGGCAAGAACTCTGTCTTGACCACTGTTGACTTCCAAGCACCTCAAACAGGACCTGGCACATAGTAGTTTCAATAATTACTTATTGAGTGAAGGAAGACAGTAGGTGTCAACTTACCTTCTGCTAGAGTTTTGCTTCAAGAAGTGGGAACATGGCAGAGGCAATGGTGAAGAGTCATGGCTATTTCTACCTGGCCCTTTCTCCTATTTGTCCCCCTGTCTTTCTGTTACTTGGTCATTTCTCCCGAGATCTGTCCCTTCAGAGGATACTTTGACTGCACCCCATACATTTATTCTTCCTTGCCTGTGCTCTTGCTGTTGCCTTTTACTGCTCCTTCTTCTCAGCTTTCCAAAATCTTGCTTCTCTTTAAGTCCAGAACTTATTCATCCCTCAAGGGCTAACTGGAGGCTCTGTAACCTTTTTTGTAAAATCATACCAGGTGAATCTAATATTCCTTTTCCTTGGATCCCAGAATCTTTTCTTGATACTTTGATTAAAGCACTTTTTAGAATCTGACATAATTAGGACATAACAAAGGACAAAGGCTCTATCTCCTCCCTGAAAGATAAGGAGGTGTTTTTTTTATTTTGTTTTGTTTTTAACAGAGTCTCACTCTGTCACTCTGTCACCCATGCTGGAGTACAGTGGCATGATCATAGCTCACTGTAGTCTCAAATTATGGGCTTCAGCATCATCCCTGCTCAGCCTCCTGTATAGCTGGGACTACAGGCACAAGCCACCATGCCTAAGTTTTTTCTTAATTTTTAATAGAGACAAGGTCTCACTATGTTGCCCAAGATGGTCTTGAACTCCCGGCCTCAAACAAGCCTCCCACTTCAGACTCCCTGCAATTACAGGCACAAGCCACAACACCAGGCTGAGATTCTTAAAGGCATGAATGAAGTGCTGGTATCTCTAGTAAGTTGCACATAATAAATGCCCAGTTAATGTTTGCTTAATTGAATAAAATTGACATTATTCTCTGAGAATTAGGTGAGGAAAATGAAATGAACTTAAATGTGTGCTGTATGCTGTATGCACTGGGCTAATAATGCCATAAAATACTTTATTTCCAAAGACCATCCCAGCAATCTTACTGAAGGGTATTACTATCCCTGTTCTGTAGAGGACCGTCAGAAAAGTTTATATGAGCTGCCCAGGGTTACACAGCTACTGAGAGGCAGAACCAGGGTTTCAAGTCAGATTTGCATATTTAAAGACAAAATGGCTTATATTCATTTAAATTATTTTTATCCCTACAAATTTAGGATGAGATTCTAGTAGACGGCATAGCTACACATCAGGCATAGATTTGGAAGCCTGGTTTTAACATGCCGAAGGGTAAATAAAAGCTGTGTGTCCTTTCTCCATGAGGATGAGAATACTTTTATATAGTCTGTGTGTGTGGAGAGCGTCTAAACTACACAGAGACCTGCTCAGGATGAATCAAAACAATTGACTACATTGAGGCCACATAAATTGGTGACGCCTAATTAACTTTTTTCTTGAGGCCAGAGCTAGTGTCGGCTCACTTGGGGCTTGAGAAGGCAAGAGACGTATTTATAGCAACAGTGATAGCTGACTGCAAGTATCTGTATAATGATTAAATGTATTCTGGGAAATCTTATAAATACTGAGTTTAATAGCTGTCACTTTGAGTTCATCACCTGTAGCAACAGTTTAGAATTCATATTTTGAAAACCTTCATTGAAGCTAAAGTATAGAAGAATAGAGGGCTACCCTGGAGTGGTATCTTAGGGCAAATGTAGCTCACTGAATTTAGTTTGGTCCCTAAAGAAGTAAAACTTTACAATAGTTCAAGTGAATCAAAATCTTTGCCACATCAAAACTATCCCTAAAAAGGCATCTTTCCAAGGAGTGCAGTTTGCCACTTGATAGAACATATCAGAGCATGAAAATTGTCCTTTAAAGCATGCCCACTAACTCCTCCTTCAACTAAATGCTTCCAGAGTGAAAATGAATGCATTCTAAAACTTTCGTGTTTTTTTTCCGTAGAAAAGCTGGTTCCTGAAATATCTAACCTGTAAACTTGAAAAAAAGCAACCCTTTAAAAACCTAAAACACTACATAAAGAAGGGCTGGATGGAGCTGCATTTATATATTTGCAGTTATTTGTTTTTCTTAAAGTTTTCCTCTTGAGGATAATTAAATTTAAATGATTTTTCATAGAAAACCTGGAAAATACACAAACATTAAAAAGAGAAGAAAAAAGAAAAAGACTTTTGCCCCGCTGCTCATGGACACAATCACGGTTAACGTGTTGATGTGTTTTCTTTTCTCTCAGCTTGGTTTTCACAGACCTTGGCTTTGCTCTTACTGATCTGCTCATGATTTGTTCTAAACAGTGCCAGTGACCTCACAGACGCAGGCTGTGGATAGCAGCAGACGTGGAGGTGAGGCTGGGCGGCCAGCGAAGCTGTCAGTCAGGTGAGTCATTTCTCATCTCTAAACCAGATGTTTTCATGGGTTATTTCTCAGAATCTGAGAAAAGCAGGGGACCCTCTTCCCATAAATACCCACAATAGATTCACACTTTGCATACAAGTTCAGGGCCCACATCCAAATCCCTTAGTGATCCAGGAGCCTCAGGTTAAACATCCTGAACCAGGTATCAGACTCCTTGCCAGTTTGCAATGGTGCCTTTTCAAGGAAGCGTACACATGTCTTCCTTTATTATTTGAATCAAGGTGAACTGTAAATAAGAAAGAAGGAAGAGAAAGCCTTCTTGGATGGTTGTCTGGGCCTCTCTGCTACAAACAGCCTTGCCATTTCTGAAATCTCAAGCCATGCTGTAGGAAGTGGGGAGGAAAGCAGGCTTCTGTGCATGATCCGAAGTCTACACTGCCAGCGACATAAAGATTAGCACAGTTTATTTGTGCTGGAGTCACTGGAGAAGAACCTATTAGTTAAGGCTCAAGGAAGGCTTTGTTTTTTTCTATCCCTTCACAATGGTCCTGATTTATTACCTGCCCTGGCATGCAGTTGGTGCCACATGGGTGTGATGACCGCCTCTAGGTTCTAACCACACTGGGTCCAGAGGAACCAGAGCAATGACTAGACCCAAGAGACACCAACTTCCCAAGCATCCCAACGCACTATATGGTAACTGCACACCCCCCATCTCCTCCCCTAGGGACACAGCTAAGCTGACACCAGAGAAATGCAAACAACAAGCCCAGTCAGGGACACAGCCAGGTGCTGGCAGGCAGGGCAGAGGGTTTAGTGGTGCCAGGGGTGACTGATGCCCTGGAAATAACTTCTAATTGGAAGTCTGGAAGGGGGGGTGCAATAAGAAGAAATGAGGAAGCTTCTACTCACTGAGCACGTACTGCAACTAGTGCTACATGTACAGTAATTCTATTCTTCAAACATTTCAATAGACTTTCAAGATAGGTATTGTTCAGCCATTGACTCAACGATATTACTGGCTGGCGGCTCTGTGCCAGACCATGGGGAGTCAGAAGCAAACTGACTCAAGTCCCTGCTGCTGTGGAGCTTACCTTCTAATGAGCAAGCATTCAGGAAAGAATTGGGCAAATGCGTCTAAGTGATGACAAGTGTGAGTGCACCAAAGGAAAGCTGAGCTGCCAGGACAGCAAGTGGCAGGCAGTTGGGAAAGGCCTGGGGAGTGAGGGAGCTATGGGGTATCTGGGGCTGACCCCTCTGCCCCCAATCATGGGGAGCAGTCAGTGCAAAGGTCTCGAGAGGCAAGCTGCCCGGTGTTGAGGGAGGTCAGTGGGATGGGTGTCCAGTGGGAAGGTTTGGGAGGCCGAGGTGGGCAGATCACCTGAGGTCAGGAGTTCGAGACCAGTTTGACCACCATGGAGAAACCCTGTCTCTACTAAAAGTACAAAATTAGCTGGGCATGGTGGCACATGCCTGTAATCCCAGCTACTTGGGAGGCTGAGGCAAGACAATCACTTGAACCCAGGTGGTAGAGGTTATGGTGAGCTGAGATTACGCCATTGTACTCTGGCCTGGGCAACAAGAGCAAAATTCCACCTCAAAAAAAAAAAAAGAAAAGAAAAGAAAAAAGAAAGAGAGAGAGAGAGGGGAAGGTGTTGGTGTTGGGGCTTAGGAGAGATAGTTACAGGCCACACTGGGCACTTTGGACATTGTGCTGAGTGAGGAATGAAATAGTGTTAATCTGTTTTGCATTGCTATGAAGAAATATCTGAGACTGGGCAATTTATAAAGAAAAGACGTTTATTTGGTTGATGGTTCTGCAGGCTGTATAGGAAGCATGGCACCAGTATTTGCCTCTGGTGCAGCCTCAGGAACTTAACATCATGGTGGAAAGAGAAGGGAGAGCAAGCATGTCACATGGCAAGAGAGGAAGCAAGAGAGAAGTGGAGAGGTCCCAGACTCTCTCTAACAATCAAATCTCACATGAATTTATTATTGCTGGGAAGGTAGCAAGCTATGCACGAAGGATCCACCCCATGACCCAAACACCTCCCAGTAGGCACCACCTTCAACACTGGGGATCACATTTCAACATGAGATTTGGAGGGAACAAACATCCAAACTACAGTAGATGTGAGCCATCAGGGCTGTTGAGAAAAGAAGTGACAGAATTTGGCTTCCATTATGAAAGCATTGCTCGGGCCACTGGGTGGAGAATTAGGCCACAGAGGGGTCAGAGAGAAAGTAGGAGGCAGATCAGGAACCCTCCACCCTTCGCTATATTCAGATGAAAATTCTCAGCTCACAGATGTGCCTACAAAATCTGATGGCACCTTGAGCTTGTCCTGAATCTGCGGGTGACTTCCCTCTGCCTTTGGGATGGAACATGCACATGACACCCATGAGATCCTGCATGATCTGCTCCAACCTCCCTCTGCATTGCCTTGCTACCATGGAGTCTCCTTCTGTTCTCTCTCTCTTACTTGGTAATTCCACCCGAGACCATGTTTCTGGTACTTATCTGGCCTGATGCCTGCAGTGTTCTCCTCCACTTCTTCATTTGGCTAAGTCCTAGTCACCTTAAACATCTTCAGCCTTCTTTTTCTCCTGCCTCTCACAGACCAGGCTGGCTAGGGCTCCATACAGCCTAGGGTTCTCCCTAGCCGCTTCGATCACACTCCTCACTTTTGGGAATACCCACCTGCTCTTTCTGGCCTCCTTCTTTGGGCTCCAACCACCAAGGCCATGTCAACTTCTCTCTTGTTCATCCATCAGCACTTAAGCCAGAGACACAATCCCAAAGATGGCACCATGACCATCCTGAATATTTGGACCCTTGACAAGGAATAGTTTGTGAGGTGAATGGAACACTTGCCAACATCACACAACTACTAAGTGGGCAGATCAAGGATCAAATTTCTGATTCCAACTTCTTCCTGGCCCCAGGACCTTAACTCAAGTCTCAGTTTAGTTCCAGCTGGTGACCGCTGGTGAATAAGACATTCAGTCCTTCTGGGTCTCCGTTTCCCCAACTATAAAATGAGAGGGTTGGATGCTGAGTTCATTTCCAGGGCTCCATGCTCTCTCCGTCCGTCTGACCACAAGAATTGCCCAGACCCAGGGACACTGACAAGAATACTCACCCGAACCTGCAGAATCACAGCTCCAGAAGATGGACTTGGGATTCTGGTTCTGTTTATTTGTTTGTTTATTCAAGTGCCCCGGGTGAATCCTATCACCAAATAAGTTTTGGAAATACATTTCTATGGGACTCCTTCCCAAAGGAGGGTCCCAGAAAAGTAAGGTCAAAGAGAAGGCAAAAACATGATTGTAGTGACTATTTCCAGACAGCAACGGTTCCTTCTCAAATGTCTCCTCTCTATTATAGAAAGAAACTTTGCAACTGAGCCTGATATTTATTTATGTGAATTCTTTTGAGGGATGAATAGAACTTTCCAGAACTTTCACTGAAAGTCCAGTTTCATAGACAAGTAAATAGCTCTGCCCTGACCAATTTTGACAGAGCATGAATTAAGGAACTCTTAAAAGAAGCACAAGCAGAGGTGGGGACACTCTCAGAGGTCCTGAAAGAAGAGGCAGAAGCCCAGAGAGGTTAGCCAGCTTGTCTGAAGTCACACATCTGGTAGGTGGTAGAGGTGGAATCAGACTCAGCTCTCTGCATCCCTGGCTGGTATTTTTCCTTCTGAAATGTAAGAGTGTTTCAGGGCAATGTTGCTTCTGTACAGAAAACTGTGGTGCCCACGCTTTGGAGCAAAAGGTGCTCCAAAAACACCACATGAGTGATGACCCGCCCCAAGAATAGTGCATGGCAGGGAGCTGGCACCTTCAGGTAGGAGTAACTGATCAACTAACCCCACCTTCTTATCACTATGATCTAGGAATAGGGTACTTTTCAGACTTTTTCATTCTCTGCCTTGTTGGGGTAAATTTATGGAATACATTAGACAGTTTCCCACCAGGCAAATGATAATATGTTTTTATGATTTTTAAAAAAATCAGTGGGCTGCGTGCAGTGGCCCATGACTGTAATCTCAGCACTTTGGGAGGCCTAGGTGTGGGACGATCACTTGAGGCCAGAAATTCAAGATCAGCTTAGGCAGATACTAAGCCCTGTATCTTTATAAAATTTTAAAGAATTTGCTGGATAGGGTGGTGCATGCCTATAGTCCTAGTTGCTTGACAGGCTGAGGAGGGAAGATCACTTGAGCCCAGGAGTTTAAGCCTGCAGTGAGCTGTGATTATCCTACTTCAGTCCAGCCTGGGTGACAGAGCAAGAACCTGTCTCTTAAAATAATAATAATAATAATAATTAGTTCTTGATAATAATTATCTAGTGTTAGACCAAGGTAGACAGACTTATTCTCATTCTGCCATTTCCTTACCTCTAGAACCTCAGCTTCCTCATCTGGAAAATGGGATGATGCCTTCATCATCGTGTGGTTCGTGAGGGTCAGATGAGATACTACACAGTATCTGACACAGAGTCAGTCAGTATTTGTTAAATGAAAGAACAGACAAATGAATGCGAGGGAGGAAATCATTCTCTCTTCCCTGGATGTGAAATTTGTCCTCTTTCCTCCCACCCTCTCACTGTCTCTATCAGCTGTGCAGTTAACTGGAACTGGACCCTTCTGAATGAAGAATCTGTAGTTGAGGGTAGAGTGTGAGTCTGCACACACTATGTGATGAAGGTAGACGTCAACATTAAATAAAGAAACCCCCATAGAACCCATCATCTTCCACTCAACGGAAGTGATCCCAGGCTCAGTTGACCCCAGAGGAGGAGGGAGAGCATGCTTGGCAGTTTAAATCCTACTCCTCTTCCTTTCCTCCCTCCCTCCCTCCCTCCCTCCCTTCCTTCCTTCCCATTTCTCTGCCTGAAAGACAGGGAGGGAGGAAAGAGGAAAGGTGCATGGTATTCTGGGAAGAGTGGCACTTTTGAGTCAGAGACCTGGTATTTAATCATTTGTTCCCCACTGACTGACGCACTGACATTAGGAAAGACACCAGCCAGCACGGGGTAGACACTCAATAAGTACTTGTTGGAAATAATACATGTTAGGTGCTGGGCAAAGCCCTGTGTGTATTAACTCATTTGATCCTCACAGTGTTATGCCACATTAGGTGCTAGCCACAATATACAGACAAGGGAATGGAAATACAGAGAGGTCACATACAGCCAATCTACCTCCAGAACACATGCTGTAATCCCTCTGATATAAAACCCTCACTGCACACAACTTCCTGGAGTTTCCTTTTTCTCATATGCAGGTTCTTGGGGGATGGGGCTGTGCTTGAGCCTAAGTCATTTTCAGTGCTAGGATTGGGACTAAGGAAAGGGAAACATTCCTTCAAATCTCTGAATACCTCAAAGATTCATGTCTGACATAGGAAAATGCAGAAGAGGCAGAGACTGCATACCCAGGATGGACAGTGGAGAAAGCAGATGAGAGCAGAGAGTCCAGAGAGTGACATGGAGGTGCAGCTTCCAGGAGGTCCCAGACCTACTGAGCACTAGCTATGTCCTTTCCGTAAAATCCTTACAGTGACAAAGTAAAACAGGTGCTGTTATTTCCACTTGGTCAATGACAAAACTGGAATTCTGAATGACTAGAAAACATGTGCAAGATCATACAAGATATTGCAGACAGAGGCTTCGAACTTAGGTCTGTTTGGCTCCGGAGTCCATGTTATTCCTCCTATGCATACCCCACTTTCTTGTCTAAGCTGGCCCTGCAGAGAACATACTTGTCATGTCATGAAAACGTTGAGGACACGCTGTTGCAGAGCAATGCCTTCTACAGTGCACGATTACAGTCGTGTGCCACATAACAATGTTTTAGTTAACAACAGGCGGCATATACACACTTGGTGGTCCCATAAGATTGTAATACTCTATTTGCCTTGTACCTTTTCTATGTTTAGATACACAAATTCTGGCCCATGTGTTATAGTGGCCTACGGTATTCAGTACAGTGACATGCAGTCCAAGTTTGTAGTTTAGGAGCAATAGTCTATACCATATGCATAGGTGTGTAGTAAGCTAGACCATCTACGTGTGTATAAGTGCACTCTATGATGTTTGCACAACAAAATAGCCTTCAGTGCCTTTCTCAGAACATACCCCATCATTTAGCAACACATGACTGTACTTAAAATGTCTTTGAAACACCACCATCAAAGTCATTGCCAACACGGGCTGCTCTGAGTAGCATCTAGAAAGCTGGGGCAGAATGGAAGCTGACTCAAGGAAGGTGGCTGGGAAGCTAAATATAAGCTCCTATAAACCTCTTAATGCTATCAAGACATTAATACACACTGACACCCTGGGGTTTCCTAACTTATTTAAGACTCAGGATAGATTGGCTGACAAAGCTGCTGAGCAGCATGACAGTGTCTGTTAGCAAAGAACTTGATGGTCCTTTCCTAAATTAAAATATTATGCTCCCTACGAATTACAAACTTGCTCCAGTATAGTCCTGACCTTGGAGGAAAAAAAAATGAATCAATCGCAGACCACTGGACCATAAGAAGAATCTCAGAGATTCCACTCTTGGATGAAGAAGCTGAGGTCCGGAAGTATTAGGTAGTTCTCTAAGTTTACAGATCTGGTCAAGGGCCGAGTCAGGCCTAGAACTCCAGCCTCTGACTCTTGTTGGCACCCAGCATTGGCCCATGGGTCAGGAACAAAAGAGATTTCCACTTAGATTAAAATCTGGATGTGGCCGGATAGTTCTGAGCACCTTCTGAAATGATTTGTTTGGTTTATTTATTTCCAGATTTTTTAATCCATCTCCCAAACTAGACAGTAAACTTTTTCCTTCACTATCTTAATCTTGCTGTGTCCTGAACACTTGGCATGATGCCTGGCACACATAGAAGATGTTCAATAAATATTGTAGAAGAACGAGGAGAAAAGAGGGACAGAAATATCTGTAAGCACCTAGAATATACCAAACACTACAGTCACATTTCATTTTCTTTCTGTGTTAATATTTTCACTCTTTCTTCCCTCCCTCCTTCCCTCCCTCCCTCCCTTCTTTCCTTCCTTCCTTCCTACCTTCTTTTCTTTCCTTCCTTCCTTCTTCCTTTCCTTTCTCTCTCTTTCTTTCTTTTTTTCTTCTTTCTTTCCTTTCCCCTCCCCTTCCCTCTCCTCTCCTCCCCTCCCCTCCCCTCCCCTCCCTTTCCCTTTCTTGACAGTATCTGGCTCTGTCACCCAGGCTGGAATGCAGTGGCACAGTCACGACTCACTGCAGCCTTCCTTCACCTCCCAGGCTCAGGTGATCCTCTCACCTCAGCCTTTAGAGTACTTGGGACTTCAGGAGTGCCTCACTATGCCCAGATAATTTTTGTATTTTTGTAGAGACAGAGTTTTGCCACATTGCCCAGGCTGGTCTTGAACTCCTGAACTCAAGCAATCCACCCTCCTTGGCCTCCCAAAGTACTAGGATTATAGGCATGAGCCATCATGCCCAGCCTATACATCACTTATTTCTAAAATATAGCTATAGGCCCCATTTCCCATGAGGAAACTTAGGTTTAGCAAGGTAAAGTGATGAATTTAAAGTGACTACTCAGCTAACATGTAGCAGAGCAGGATTTGAATCCAGGTTTGGTGTTTACCCCACATTTTTTTCACTATACAACCTGCTTACAGAGGGAATAAGCCCTCACTCATTCAACACATATTTATTGTGCTCCAACTCTGTGCCAGGCACTGTTCTAGGCTCCTGGGATACTTTAGTGAACAAAACAGATCACCACCTTTGCCCCTGCAGAACTTACATTTCATGGGAATCTAAAATTTCAGTGATGTGGATCAGAGAAAAGGGCAATGGCCCCGAGATGAAACACATAGGAGGTGGACCTTTTGGGGCCACCAGGTTGGGCTGAGCTTCCTACCATCTCTGTCTCAGGCTTCATAGAAGCTTCCCTCTAGCAGACAACACCCAGGGCATTGGAGAAACACAGTCTTCATCTGCACTGGGTCTGCCTCTTGGAAACCTAGTGGGCAGAGCAACGTGAAACTGGGCATGTCTCTGGAAGAAGCGGACATTTGGATGTATTCAGATTGTCCCATTGTTTTCCTGGAAAACCCACCCACACCAGAGAGCCTCCACCTATGCAAATGAACACAAAAGGTCTTCTGAGGTGGAAGCTTTTGAGACCACGGCTCCAAGAAGCAAGCATGCTGTGAACACTGTTGGGAAAGTCTAGCTCTCAGTTGGAGCTGCATGGAGATGTAACGGAGGGCATGGGGCCTGGAGGAAAACGGGGAAATGGGGGAGGTGGGGCAGAGCCTCCACCCTGCCACTCCCGTGAGAGATGAGAATATTAGCACCCTTCTCATCTGAGGTTTAAGCTCCTGAAGCTAATGAAATACTTCCTGAGACTCCTAGGAATTTCTAGGAACATGCATGGTTGTTTTGAATTCTGAATTATGGCCCCACTTCGGGGAGGAAGCCGTTCTCCCAAGATCCATGTATCAGCCCCTGGAGCTCCAAGTTTTGAGGGCTCTAGAAGAATCTGGAGATAGCAGTGGCAGGGAGGTTCGTGTCTCAGGATGAGCTCAATCAGCAGGGACAGTGGAGTGGCCTCATCAGGTGGCTTTGTGGGTTGTGACCATCAGAGCTAGAGCCTAAGAATATGTCAGGTCCTGAGCGGTGGGGGACCCCCAGAAATACCAGATAGGTGCTGTAAGAGGCACTTGATTTCCTGCTGAGGCAGGTGGAGGTGAGGCAGGGCATGGAGTCTTTCCAGCTGGGATGTAAGTCTAAAGGAGACCTGATTTTGTAGACCCAGGCTGTTGAGGCCAGCGGACTGTTGCTACATATAATAGTTGCACTTTGCTTGCCAGCAACTGGGAGGAGAGAAGCAACTCAAGGAGATATTAAACCTAATGGGTTATTCCAAAATGCTGAGCCCTTGAACCAGCCCTGAGTACCCACCTGGGTGTCTCCTGTGAGGCTCCTCTCTCCACACATCTTTCTCTTCCCCAGCCCTCCTTCTAGGGTGATCTTCCTACTATAATGTCAAGCAGTTCTTCCTCCACAATCCTCAATGTCTTCCCATTGCCTTCAGATGGTCCCAATTCCTCAGCATGGCATGTAAGCTCCTCTAGATTCATCTCTCGTTATTCAATTTTTACCAATATTATGTCCCAGCCCACACGATCCAGCCCCACCATATCACTGACTGAATCTGAATGTGCTTAAGTGTGCTGACTCCTCCGCCCCAGACTCCTCTCCCCTTGTTCTTCATCTGAGGAACTTTTCATTCTAATGAGTTAGCTGGGGCATCATAGCCCTGGGAAGCCTTTTCTGGAAGATTTCATATGGGATTGAACTGAGACTTCCTGCCTTCTGGCCATGCTTATCTTGTACTTTCTGTTTATTGGTGCATGTAGAATTCAGAGTGGCATTTATTTGTTTTTCCCACTAGATAATGACATTCATGAAGGCTTGACTTGGTGTTAATTACCTCTGCATCCTTAGAACCTAGTACAGTTGGGTACAGAGCAATGCTCTGAAGAGTTTGTTTAGTGAAGGAAGGGAAGTGTGAGGATGAGCTATGGTCTTGGTCAGTATTGCATAGTCACGCAAGGGCCAGCACAAAATCTAAGGGCGTGCCCAAACAGCTCATTAATTATAGTAAGTAATACTTAATGCAATATTTTAAAAATCCACATTTATGCCTCTATTTCCAAGATGCACACACTTCAGAATGTAACATAAAGACAGGATCTGAACCTGTACTTGCATGACCACTCACTTGCCTCCCCTTAATCCCAGTGAGTGAGCAATGAGCTGGGACTTTAGGGGGACTTCACACAGTACATGGAGTATGATAAGTCCACACAGCACATGAGTGGCTGAGTTAGCACTGCCACCATGAGACTGTGGAGAAGGGGGTGGATTAAGAAAGGAAGACGAGGTCAATGTTGAAGGTGGTGTGTTAATCAATCGGGGATCACCAGAAGCCAACTCTGGCTAATAGTACTCAGAAGAGGAATATATCCAAAGGGTATTGGATGACTCCTGGCCCTGTCAGGAGGCTGGAGTTCAGAATCAGCACTCCAGGTCAGCTATAGCCTGATTAGGACACCACTGCTGGCACCTGGCACCACCCCACCACCCCTGCTGCTACTCTCATGTCTGATTGGCCTCATGTGCTGCATCACACACTCCAAGGTCAAAGTCCTGGGCAGGAGTGGTCAACCAGCCAGGCCTTGAAAGGGTCACGCTAGGGTGCATGACAGGTGCATGGGAGGATGACTGTTAGGTCTTCGTGGCTGTAAGTCCTGGGCTATGTCCCACTGCTACTTTCCATAAACTGCAGGGGGGTGGGGTGGGTCCCCAACAAGAAAAGCGGTTTCATGGTTGCAACTACATGAAAAATAATATAGGTAAGGTTGAATTTTCCTCTTGCAGGCTGAGGTTATTAATTAAAATAGAGAACTGTGGAGAAGGAATGAGTCTGTTATTTTATTTTTTTTATTGGCAGAAGGAATATACTACATTGGTTTTACTTTTAGGAATATGTTTGGCCCCATCTAGGATGCATTTATACGTGTTTTTATGGTGAGGACAAGCTGTGGGGAGGTTGAGGCCCTCTTGTACTTCCCTGCACGATTATACCAAAGAGCTGCCTCTCTCAGCAGTGGGATTGGGGTGGGATCAGAGCTGTGCTATAACCTGTGCCTCTAGCTTCTTTATGATATTACATTATCTGGCTTATCCAACCAGTTATAGACCTGTAGGATGGCAGGGAGCAAGGATCCTTCTTAAGAAGAGTCCTTGTGCTGCCCTAAATATAATCAGAGGTAGAGTGGTAGGGAGGAGAGCACCAGCTATTACTGGAAGCCACTGCTGTGCAGGTGCCATGCATGCTTTGTCTCATGTGAGATTCATGACACCCAGCAGTGCTATCATTGTGAGTTCTACTTTCAGGTGAGGAAATAGAGGCTCACAGAAGGTTAAGTATAAAAAGCTCAAGGTGACATATATAGTTAGGTGTGCCAGAGTCAGATTTGAACCCAAGTTTGTCTACCCCAGAGACCATGTTGCTGCCTGGCCAATAAGAGCAGTCCCTTGTTGTTATTATTATTATTATTATTTTGTTTATTTATTTATTTTTTTTTTGAGACAGAGTCTCACTCTGTTGCCCAGGCTGGAGTGCAGTGGTGTAATCTCAGCTCACTGCAACCTTCAGCCTCCTGGGTTTAAGTGATTCTCCTGCCTCAGCCTCCCAAGTAGCTGAGATTACAGGCACCCACCACCATGCCAGTTTCATTTTTGTATATTTTTAGTAGAGAGGGGCTTCCATCATGTTTGTCAGGTTGGTCTTGAACTTCTGACCTCGTGATCTGCCTGCCTCAGCCTCCCAAAGTGCTGGGATTACAGGCATGAGTCACCATGCTCAGCGGTCCCTTGTTTGTTAAGCCTTTGAGCATTTGACATTTTCCTTCCGTAAGACTTAATGTGATGAAAATAGCTGAGCATACGAATGACAGTACTCTATTTGCTTGCTGACTCTGGCCTTTACTCTAGATTTACCTGGCCCTTGAATTTGCACCCTGCTTCCAGCATACCCTCCCTGCAGCTTGTTGAGGGGTGATATGTTTTGGCCGTGTCCCCACACAAATCTCATCTTGAATTGTAGATCCCATAATCCCCTCATCAAGAGAGGGACCCAATGGGATGTAATTGAATCATGAGGGTAGGTTTTTCCTGTGTTCTCATGATAGTGAATGCGTCTCATGAGATCTGATGGTTTTACGAAGGGCAGTTCTGCACACGCTTTCTTGCCTGCTGCCATGTAAGACATACCTTTGCTCTTTCTTCACCTTCCACCATGATTGTGAGGCCTCCCCAGCCATGTTGAACTGTGAGTCTACTAACCTCCTTTCCTTTATAAATCATACAGTCTTGGGTATTTCTTCATAGCAGTATGAAAATGGACTAATACAAGGGGCTCTGGTGTCACCTCCATTTTCCAGCCATTGATTTTTTTTTCTTCCTTTTTCTTTTTACCTTTTTATAATGGGAAATTTCAAATCTGCACCAAACAGACCCCTGATACCTATTACTCAGCATTAACTTTACTGACCTGAATTGACTTCAGTGTGCCCTTACAATGTTCATTAGCATTCCTTGCATCTCTAGGTCTCCCTACCAGGGGATTTTTCCCTAGAATTCAATGTTAATTTTACCTACTTTGTTTTCTTTTTTTTTTTTAACCCCTCTTCAAATTAGGTATCTCTGAAAGCAACAAATCCTCTTTTTAGGTCTATGTATTTTAGTACTTCTTGACAGTATTAAATGGCTCCTGAAATGTTATGCAGAATGACATACATATAAATGTTACCTTCTGCAAATTTGTAACTCAGTTAATCTCTAAAATCCTCTAACCTCAGCTCAGTTTTCCAAGGCCTTGGTTCCTTAGGCTTATGATCATTACTTTGTCATATTCAGATAGATCCAGCGTTTTTGTTGTTGCTGCTCCTATTGCATTTTCTTTTGAGATTATTATTTTGCTAACCACTATCATTATTTGCCATTTAACAGAGTTTAATTGGGCAGCTACAGTGTGAAAGTACCCAGGTCCAAACAAAAAGTTTCTGGGGTGGGGTTGAAGTCACCTCTCTGTCCATACGTGTCAAGGAGAGGGCCTGACCGGCACAGACTAAATGCTCATTGAAAGCTCATCGAGAAAATGTCTTTACTTCCAGCACTAGGTCTGAACATCACCATCTGCATTTTCATGGTAAGGCCTTCCATCTTGGAAGCAGGAGGTGGGATTTTAAAACACATTAGCCATTGATTGGCTTTGACTTTGAGCAAGCAGTTCTTTTCTTCCAGTTCTCCACATTCAGTTACTTCATCTGGCCTCTTGGGAGCTGTTTGAACAGGCCAGGCCTGCTCCTGCCCCAGGGCCTGGCTTTGGTTGTCCTCTGTCCTCACCACGTGGCTCACTCCTTACTCCCTACAGGACTCAACCTGAAACGCTTTTTCAGTGAGACCGGCTGGAATTGCTGCTTCCAAGGCTCTCTTCTTCATTCTTTTCTTCTCTGTTTTTAGAGCACTTATTGACTTCTAACAACTGTGTGTAAGTGTTGAAGGCAGGGATAATGTTTTTTTTCATGGATAGGTCCCATGTTTTAGCGCCAAGCCTGGCATGGGCACACTGCAGGTGCTCAATAACTATTTGTTGGATGAGTGAAAGGATGAATGAATGATTTTTGTGTCTTATAGTTATAATCACTGAGCAAGAATTTCTGAAGCACTTTCTTAAGACTTATTTTCCTGAGAGCTGATTTCGCATAGTGGTTAAAGATTTGACCTGCAGGACTGGTCAGACCCAAGTCAGAATTGCACTTATACCACTTGCCAGCTGGGTGATCTTAGGCAGGTCAATTTCTCTGAGCATCAGTTACTCCAGCTGTAAAAATGACACTGTTACAGGTTGAATCACATATGCCTAAAAGATATTAAGAGTCCTAATGCCAGTACCTATGAATGTGACCTTATTTGGAAATAGGTTCTTTGCAGATGATCAAGTTAAGATGAGGTCTTTAGGGTGGACCCTCATCTATTCTGACTGGTGTCCTTTAAAAAGAAGGAAAAATGGACACAGGGACAGACATGTACAGAAGGAAGATGATGGCCAGACACAGGGAGTATTCCATCTAAAAGCCAAGGAACATCTGGGACTATGAAAAGCTGGGAGAGAGTCCTGGAGGAGATTCACCCTCACCACTTTCAGGAGGAGCCAACACTGCTGACAGCTTGATTTTGGCCTCCAGTCTGTGAGACAACACATTTCTGTTGTTTAAGCCCCCTGGTCTGTGGTACTTTGTTATGGCAGCCCCAGGAAATGAATACAGACACGATTTTATATGGTTTCATAACATCTATGGATATGCCTGCTTATGTAACACTCACGCATCTGGAAGTGTTTTTCTTTCTAAACTGTGAGTTCTATGAGGGCAGGGACTGTTTACTGGTGTATTCCTACCACCTAGCACCATCCTGGTGCATAACATACTCAATATGCTTCTGTTTAGTCTGCTGGATAATACCTACTTCCTAGGATTATCTTGAACATTAAATAAAATATATGTGTAAGGTGCTTAGAGTAATAGTTGCCTGGACAAATGGAAGTAAGAGTGTAGAGCCTGGTTCTGTGAACTTCAGTTTCCTTCTCTGGAAATGGGGATTAAAATGCTCCCCCTTATGAGGGTTTAATTAAATAACAGAATGTATGGAAACTACTTCACTCAGTGGCTGAGAGATAGTAGATAGTCAACAAATGGCAGCAACATGGACATAAAACTGCCCCATGGATATATTTCATTGATCTTTTAGACAACTTTTGCTGTTGCTACATTTATTTGTCTGCTTAAAGAGCTTATAATTTTACTTTATTGCCTCCACTTTCCTCTGGGATTTATTGAAGGGTATCATTTGCTAAGCAATTTCTCATTCAGTCCATAGGATATTTTATTAATAGTCCTTCTATTCTTTTTTCTAAGTGCTTCTATGCACAATCAAACTTATGAGTAAAATTTGGAGTTTTGGCAAATGCTGGGCTACTTTCATAATGAGCTTCCAACCCTTTGTACTGCAAACATCCAAGGGAAGAATACAAGGAGGTGAGTACATTCCCTGAAACAGTTCACTTTGTAATTGTCCCGGGGCAGGCTGTCACTGGGGGTGATACGGCATAAATGCGAGAACGCCCCAGCATCGGCCTTATGAACTTCTTACTCTTGCTGTCTTGGCTGTTAGGTGTACAACTAAGAGGTCTGTATGGTTAGAGGCTTAATTACCCATCATAGTGAAGTCCAAGTTTCCCATAGTAGCCTGGGCTTTCTCTCACACTTGAGCAGTAAAAACCTCTTCTGTGCTGTAGTAGGAAGGGTCCTGATGAGGATTCTGAAAGCTTTGAGCACTGGTCTGCCCCTTCTGTGACTCTGAGCAAATCATGTATTCTCTGTACCTCAACTCTTTTATCTGCCCAATGTACTAATAATATCTACCCAGTTGGCTTGTTTTGAAGATTACAGGAGAAAATAACTCTATTAACCATAAAAATCCTGCAACCACAAGAAACTCCCCTGCCCACAGGGCCAGATAGGTACCATAACTGGGTCAAGTAGGGTGGATGCAGAGGTAAGTCTGCTTCAATTCATGGCCATAGTGCTTAGCATTTGCCAAGACTGCTGCCAGGGACCCCTTGCCTAATATATCTGATAATATTCTGCCTGAACTCAATCATTTCATCTGTGACTTTAAAAAAAAGTCAAACCCTAGGTTTTGAACATATTTGATTGTCACAATCAGGAGTAAAGGATGTTGTATCTGATGGGGTTGAATCTAGGGATGCTGTTAAACATGGCAGAATGCACATGACAACCTCCCTCCACAGCAGGGAATTATTCAGCCCCCAGAGTCGAGAGTACTGAGATTTAAAAATTCCAATCTAGAACAATTTTCTCACTTAACTTGTAATTCTTCTTCCTTCTATATGAAAAGTGTTCTAGAAATCTCCATCAAATTTTACCCAGGTTGGAAAGCATTAGGCAGTCTCACCATTTTATTCACTCTCCAAGCACAGCTTCTGCAAATATACCCCATCCAGCCAACCCTGCCTTAATGTTCCCTGGTCTTGATCTTCATGGGCAGGGTAGTTCTATTCAAATTCCAAGGATGGATGTTTTATCAACATTTGAACTTACTTCCCAGACACTTTCCTTGATCTTCAAGAACCTCGTCCCTGTTAATTAAAAAACAACAAATCGTCAAAAGGAATGTATTAGAATCTAGCTCTTTGAATATTTCCCTTTGTCTCTAGCAGTTACTTAGAGCCTTGAATCAAAGCTTGCTCTAAATGGGATTGCTGTTGGAAGGGGATCAGAAGAAAACTTGACAGGAATCTTTGGTGTAAGGCTGGCAGCACCTGTGTCCCAGCTAATGGGCTACTACAATCCCAGATCAATATGAGAGTCTCTTGAGAGGTTTAGAGGTAGCTGTGCATTTCACCTTCCCAGTGTTTATTAAAATTTTAACTACAAATTAATTGCAAAATGTTTAAAATTTGCTATTTGCATCTCTAGAGACGATAAGCCCCATTGGGACTTCTAAATTATAATTTTCAAGGAATTACAAACAAGACTTTCATGCAAATATATAGTGAACACAAGTCAAAGATTTTACTCAACTCATTAATGAGTGAAGGAGCCAGTAAGATGTTGTGACTGGACTGGTTTAAAGGGCAATTTGAAGAACAAACATTTATCTTGGCAATTGAGGATTCTGAAATGAATATTTAAATTTTTAAATTCTTAATTCGTGTGGGTACATAGTAGGTGTCTATGTTGATCGGGTACAGGAGATACTCTGACACAAAGATGCAATGTATAATAATCACATAGGGTAAATTGGCTATCCATCCCCTCAAGCATCTTTTGTGTTACAAACAATCCAATTATACTCTTAGTTATTTTAAAATCTACAATTAAATTATTTTTGACCATAGTCACCCTGTTGTGCTAGCAAATACTAGATTTTATTCATTCTTTCTAATTTTTGTACCCATTAACCATCCCTACTTACCACCCTCTCCCTGTTCTACTACCCTGCTCAGCCTCCGGTAACTATCATTCTAATCTCCATCTTCATGAGTCCAATTGTCTCACAAATAAGTGAAAACGTTAGTTTGCCTTTCTTTGCCTGGCTTATTTCATTTAACGTAATGACTTCCAGTTCCATTCACGTTACTACAAATGACAAGATCTTATTTATTTTATGGCTAAATAGTACTTCACTGCATATATATAGATATATGTTATATATCTATATATAACATTTTCTTTATCCATTCATCTCTTGATGGACACTTAGGTTGCTTCCAAATATTGCGTATTGTGAACAGTGCTGCAGCAAACATGGGAGTGCAGAAATCTCTTCCACAGACTGATTTCCTTTCTTTTGGATGTGTACCCAGCAGTGGGATTGCTGGATCATGTGGTAGCTTCATTTTTAGTGTTTTGAGGTACCTCCAAACTGTTCTTCATAATGGTTGTACTAATTTATATTCCCACCAACAGTGTACGAGGGTTCCCTTTTCACCATGTCTTCACCATCAATTGTTACTGCTTGTCTTTCAGATAAAAGCCATTTTAACTGGAATGAGATGATATTTCTTTCCTTCTTTCTTTCTTTTTCTTTTTTTTTTGAGATGGAATCTCACTATGTCACCCTGGCTGGAATGCAGTGGCGCGATCTCAACTCACTGCAACCTCTGCCTCACAGGTTCAAGTGATTCTCCTGCCTCAACCTCCCGAGTAACTGGGACTACAGGCGCATGCCACCACACCCGGCTAATTTTTTTTTGTATTTAGTAGAGACAGGGTTTCACCTTGTTAACCAGGATGGTCTCGATCTCCTGACCTCGTGATCTGTGATCTGCCCGCCTTGGCTTCCCAAAGTGTTGCGATTACAGGCATGAGCCACCGTGCCCTGCTGAGATGATATTTCACTGTAGTGTTTATTCACATTTCTCTGATGACCAGCACTGCTGAGCACTTTTTCATATGACTGTTTGCCATTTGTATGTCTTCTTTTAAAAAATTTCTACTCAGATCTTTTTATTATTATTATTATTTAGAAATAGAGACAGAGTTTCACTATGTTGCTGAGGCTGGGCTCAAACTCCTGAGCTCAAGTGATCCACCTGCCCCAGCCTCTCAAAGTGTTGGGATTACAGGCATGAGCCACCACACCCATACTATTCAGATATTTTGCCTGTTTTTTAATTGGACTATTAGATATTTTTCCTATACAGTGTTTTGAGCTCCTTATATATTCTGTTTATTAATTATTTGTCAGATGTGTACTTTTCAAATATTTTCTCCCATTCTGTGGGTTGTCTTTTCACTTTGTAGACTGCTTCCTTTGCTGTGCAGAAGCTTTTTAACTTGATGTGATCCCATTTGACCATATTTGCTTTGGTTGTCTATGTTTGTGGGATATTCCTCAAGAAATCTTTGCCTAATCCCGTGTCCTGCAGAGTTTCTCCAACGTTTTCTTATGGTAGTTTGCTAGCTTGCGGTCTTAGCTTTAAGAATTTATTTTTATTTGATTTTTGTATATGACCAGAGATATGGGTTTAGTTTCATTCTTCTGCATATGGATATCTAGTTTTTTCAGCACCATTTATTGAAGAGACTGTCCCTTCTCCAATGTATGTTCTTGAAATCTTTGTTAAAAACAAGTTCTCTTCGGATATATTGGTTTATTTCTGGGTTCTCTATTCTGTTTCAGTGATCTGTGTGTCTGATTTTACGGCAGTATCATACCATTTTGGTTACTATATCTATGTAGCATGATTTGAAATCAGGTAATGTAATCCCTCTAGTTATGTTCTTTTTGCTCAAGATAATTTTGGCTATTATGAGTCTTTTGAGGTCCCTATAAATTTTAGGATTTTTTTTCTATTTATTTGAAGAATGTAATTGGTATGAGATTACATTGAATCTGTAGATTGCTTTGGGTAGTGTGAACATTTTAACAGTATTGATTCTTCTAATCCATGAATATGGATTAGCTTCCATTTTTTGTGTGCGATTTTCCATTTCTTACATCAGTGTTTTATAGTTTTCATTGTAGAGAGCCTTTACTTCTGTGAATTCCTAGAAATTTAATTTTTATTTCTCGCTATTGTAAATAGAATTATTTTTTAAATTTCTTTTTCAGATTGTTCAGTATTGGTATATAGAAATGTTACCAATTTTTGTATGTTGATTTTGTGTTCTACAATTTTGCTGAATTTATTAGTTTTAATAGTTTTTTAGTGGAGTCTAGGTTTTTCCAAATATCGTGTCATCTGAAAATCAGGACAACTTGACTTCTTCCTTTCCAATTTGGACGCCCTTTATTTCTTTATCTTCTCTGATTAATCTACTTAAGACTTCCAGTACTATGTTGAATAACAGTAGTGAAAATGTATAGCCTTCTCTTGTTCCAGATCTTAGAGGAAAGGCTTTCGTTTTTCCCCATTCAGTATGATACTAGCTGTGGGTCTGTGGTATGTGGCTTTTATTATGTTGAAGTATGTTCCTTCTATGTTCAGTTTTTTAAAGGTTTTTTTTTCTAAATCACAAAGTTATGAGAATTTTATCAAATGCTTTTCATCAGCAATTGAAACGATCACGTGGTTTTTGTCTTTCATTCTGTTGATATGATGTATCGTATTGATTCATTCATGTATGTTGAACTATTCTTGCAACCCTGGGATAAATCCCACTTGGTCATGATGACTGATCTTTTTAATGTATTGTTGAATTTGGTTTGTTAGTATTTTGCTGAGAATTTTTGCATCAATATTTGCCATTAATATTGGCCTATAGTTTTTTTGATGTGTCTTTGTCTGGTTTTGGTATCAGAATAATACTGGCTTCATAGAATGAGTTTGGAAGTATTCCCTTCTCATGTACTTTTTAGAATAATTTGAGTAGGATTAGCATTAGTCCTTCAAATGTTTGGCAGTGAAGTCATTGGGTCCTGGGCTTTTCTTTACTGGGAGACTTTTTATTACGGCTTCTATCTTGTTACTTGTTATTGATCTTTTAAGGTTTTGGATTTCTTCCTGGTCTAATATTGATAGGTTTTATGTGTCTAAGAATTTGCTCATTTCCTGTAGGTTTTCCAATTTATTGACATGTAGTTGCTCATAGCAGCAACTAATGATCCTTTGAATTTCTGCAGTATCAGTTGTAATGTCTCCTTTGTTTGTCTCTGATTTTATTTATTTGGGTCTTCCCTCTTTTTTTTTCTTAGTCTGGCCAAAGATTTGTCCATTTTAATTACCTTGTCAAAAAAACATCTTTTCATTTTTGTTGCTCTTTTGCATTGTTTTCTTCATTTCAATTTTATTTATTTCTGCTGTAATCTTTATTAGTAATTTTCTTCTGCTAATGTTGGGTTTGATTTGCTCTTGCTTTTCTAGTTAAGAGGTATTGTTGGGTTATTTGAAGTTTTTCTTCTTTTTTGATATAGACACTTATGGCAATAAATTTCACTCTTAGTACTGCTTTTACTGTATCCCATCGGTTTTGGTATGTTGTGTTTCCATTGTCACTTGTTTAAAACATTTTTTTCAACTTCCTTCTTAATTTCTTCATGGACCTACTGGTCATTCCAGAGTATATTGTTTAATTTCCATGTGTTTGTATAGTTTCCAAAATTTCTTTTGTTATTGATTTCTAGTTTTATTCCATTGTGGTCAGAGATAATACTTGATATTATTTCAAGAGGTTTTTTTTTTAATGTTTTAAATCTTCTTTTGCTACCTAACGTATGGTTTATCCTTGAGAATGATCCATGTGCTGAGGAAAAAAATGTATATTCAGCAGCCATTGCATGAAGTGTTTTGTAAATATCTATGAGGCTCATTTGTTCTATAGTGCAGATTAAGTCCAATGGTTTCTTGTTTATTTTCTGTTTGAAAGATCTGTCCAATGCTGCAAGTAGGATGTTACAGTCTCCAGCTATTATTGTATTGAGGTCTACGTCTCTCTTTGGCTCTAATAATATTTGCTCTATATATCTCAGTGCTCCAGTGTTGGGTACATACATATATATTTACAATTGTCATATCGTTTTGCTGAGTTGATCCCTTTATCTTATATAATGACCTTCTTTGTCTCTTCTTACAGCTTTTGTCTTGAAATCTATTTTGTTTGATATAAGTACAGCTACTCTTGCTCTTTTTTTTGCTTTGTGTTGGCATGGAATACCTTTTTCCATCCCATATTTTCAGTCTATGAGTGTCTTTATAGGTCAGGTGTGTTTCTCATTGGTAACAGACTATAGGTTCTTTTAAAAAAAAATCAATTTAGCCACGATTTTTTATTGGAGAGTTTAGTCCATTTATATTCAACATTATTATTAAGGACTTACTCCAGCAGTTTTCTTATTTTTATTAAAAAATTCTTTTTTTGGTCTTTCTTCCTTCTTTCTTTTCTTTCTGTCTTCCTTTTTAGTGAAGGCAGTTTTCTCTGGTAGTATGATTTAATTCCCTTCTTTTTATTTTTTTATGTGTCTATTGTATGCTTTTTGATTTGAAGTTACCATGAGGCTTGCAAATACTGTCTTATAACCCATTATTTTAAAGTAATGACAATTTAACACTGATTGTATAAACAAACAAACAGGCAAAAAGAAAACTAATAAAAACTCTACACCTTAACTTCATCCCCCAGCTTTTTAACGTTTTGTTTCTCTTTATGTCGCATTGACTATGTCTTGAAAAGTTGTAGTAATTATTATTTTTGATCTGTACATCAATTAGTCTTTCTACCTAAGAGTAGTTAATATACCACAGTTACAGTGTTATAATATTCTGTGTTATTTGTGCACTTACTATTACCAGTGAGTTTTGTACCTTCAGATGATTTTTCTTTTTTTTTTTTTAATTTTTATTGTATTTTATGTTTTGGGGTACATGTGAAGAACATGCAAGATTGTTGCATAGGTACACACGTGGCAGTGTGATTTGCTGCTTTCCTCCCCTTCACCTATATCTGGATTTTTCTTATTGCTTATTAATGTCCTTTCAGACTGAAGACTTCCCTTTAGCATTTATTGTAGAACAGATCTGGTGTTGATGAAATTCCTCAGTCCTTGTTTGCCTGGGAAAGTCTTTATTACTCCTTCATACTGTAAGAATATTTTTGCTGCGTATACTACTATAGAGTAGGTTTTTTTCTTTTACCACTTCAAGTATGTCATGCCACTCTCTCCTGGCCTCTCAGGTTTCTACTGAAAAGCTTGCTGCCAGATATATTGGAACTTCATTGTATTTTTTTTTTCTTTTGAGATGGAGTTTCGCTGTTGTTGCCTAGGCTAGAGTGCAATGGCACAACCTTGGCTCACTGCGACCTCTGCCTCCCGGGTTCAAGCGATTCTCCTGCCTCAGCTTCCTGATTCTGACCCTCCCTAAACTGCTCCTGGGGATAACATTACTGTTGTAAAACTTAAGATCAGTGCTTGAGATATTTTGCAGACCCCGCACTTAATGGATCAGCTGGCACCACCCAGCCAGATCAATATAAGTGCTCATCTGATCTTGTGGTCCCCCACCCAGGAACTGACTCAACGCAGGA
Source organism: Cacajao melanocephalus (assembly GCA_963573385.1). NCBI lineage: Eukaryota > Metazoa > Chordata > Mammalia > Primates > Pitheciidae > Cacajao > Cacajao melanocephalus. The sequence goes on along the minus strand of CAUYLG010022451.1, from coordinate 46,167 downwards.
AGACAGCTTTGACTCCCTATAATTTCATCTTTGACGCAATAAATCAGCGCTCTCAACTCACTGGCCCCTACTCATTAAATTATCCTTAAAAATTTTGATTTCCAAGTGCTTGAAAAGACTGATTTGAGTAATAATAAACCTCCAGTCTCCTGCACAGCCATCTCTGTGTGAATTCCTGTTTATTGCAATCCCCCTGTCTTGATAAATCAGTTCTGTCTAGGTAGCAGGCAAGGTAAAGTCTTTGGGTTGTTACAAATTTGGGCAGTTACACATTGTTTTTTATTATTTATTCTTTTGTTTCCTCTGACTGTGTGTTTTCAAATAGCCTGTCTTCAAGTTCACTATTTTTTTTCTTCTCCTTGATCAGTTCTGGTACAGAAAGACTCTGATGCATTCTTCGGTATGACAAGTGCATTTTTAAGCTTAAAAATTTCTGCTTGATTCTTTTAAATTATTTCAATGTCTTTGTTCAATTTATCTGATAGAATTCTGAGTTCCTTCCCTGTGTTATCTCAGTTTTCTTTGAGTTTCCTCAAGACAGTTATTTTGAATTCTCTGTCTGAAAGGTCACATATCTCTTTATCTCCAGGGTTGTTCCCTGGGGCCTTATTTAGTTTGTTTAATGAGATCGTGTTTTCCTAGATGGTCTGGATGCTTGTGGATGTTAATTGGTGTCTGAGCATCAGAGTTAGGTGTTTACTGTAGTCCTCATAATCTGGGCTTGTTTGTGTCCACCTTTCTTGGGAAAGCTTTCCAGATATTCAAAGTGACTTGAGCCTCATGCCCAGTATAATGTTATGGTTCTTGCAGGCTTGTAGAGGTACCACCTTGATGGTCTTGTATAAGATCTGGAAGAATTCGCTGGATTACCATGCAGGGATGGTAAGGATAGTTGAAAGAAAGGAGAATAGACCCAAAGTCAGGCAAGAAAGTTTTATTAACCTGCTGTGCTGCTCTGTACAGTTAGAGGAGGCAGGGCTTACAAAACAAGGGGTTTATATAGGGTGAGAGGGGCTTACAAAATGAGCTTACAAAACGAGGGGTTTATATAGGGTAAGAGGGGCATAATTTATCTACTGGTAACAGGCACAGAGATAGTTTGTTAACTTGTAACAGACCTACAATACATCATCCTGTGACTTTTGTGGCGGCAGTCTTTTTTTAAAAAGAGAGAAACCAGGAGTTTTTTACAGATATGTGTCAAACAGGAATTTACAAGTATGGATAACCAACATATGTTTTCCCTGTCCTCCCTTGAGCTGCCTGGATGGCTGTAATCAGGCTTTGCTTAATTGTAGCACGTCTGGCAGCTTTGATGTGGCAACTAGGTAGGGGTTTAGGAATGGAGCTGCAGAGCAGTCAGACGGGGGAAGGGGTCAGCCTGCACAGAGGGGGTTTTCTTATCCCTAACAGGGACCCTTGCTCTCTTTCCTTACGTTTTACCAAACAAATGGAGTCTCTCTCTCTCTTTCTCTGTGTTGACCTGCCTGGATATTGGGGGTGGTATGACACAAGCACTCCTACTGCCACATCCATTGAGACTGCACTGAGTCTTGTCCACTGCCTAATGTAACCACTACCTGGATACCATCTATACTTATTCAAGGCTCTACAATCTTCAGCTGGTGAAGTTAGCCTTGTTTGTGTCCTTTACTTCAGGGCAACGAACTCCCGCAGGCCATGAGTGGGTCCAGAGATGCCGTCTGGGAGCCAGAGATTCGAACAAAAACCATAGAAATCTATTTGGTGTTCTATTCTACTGTAGCTAAACTGGTACTCAAACCATGAGACAAAGTCTTTCTCCCTCTTCCCTGCTGTTTTCAGAGGCAGAGCAACCTCTCCTTGTGGCCACCACCACCTCTGCCCCACAAGAAGCTCTGCCAGGGTACGAGTGATGTTCACTTAAGGCCCAAGGGCTCTTCATTCAGCTTGTGGTGAATACTGCCCATTAGGGCAGTGGGCTTTCATCTGGCCCATGGCAGGTCCATAAAAGCTGTGCATGTGCCTAGGCCTGGCCTCAGGTACCCAAAGAGCCTGTTTGGTGCTCTCCTCCACTGTGACCAAGCTGATACCTGAAGCCAGCACACCTCAGAGTCTCACTCAAGAAGCAGGTTTTCTACCTGCATATCGCTGTTGGTTATTCAGGGCCATGAGATTTTTAATCAGCAGGTGATGAATCCTGCCAAAACTGGGTTCTTCCCTTCAAGGCAGCAGGTTCCCTTCTGGCTCATGGTGTTCTTAGAAATGTCATGTGGGAGCTAGAGCCTGGTATGGGAGCCTCATGCCTCACCCACTGACTCGTCCTACTGTGGGGGACGTGATATCCAAGATCCAAGACAAAATCATCTCTACTCTTCACTCTCCTGTCCTCAAGCAGGAGAGTCACGTTTGTTGCTATGAGCTATGCTGCCTGGGGTTAAGAGAGGGGCAAAGCAAGCACTCCCCCAGTCACCCTACCTGGTGTCTCACTAGGTCATGCTCTACCCTAGTCCACTGTCTTTAAGTCCAGCACAGCATCAGGAGTTGCCTAAAAATTGCAGTCTTTGTGTCCTAGGCTGCCTTTCAGGTTCACTTGGAATCCCAGCGCGTGTTAGCCTGCAGTAGCAAGGCTGTCCTAGAAACTCAGTTTTCAACTGCTGGATGGGCACTTCCCCTCTGACTAGGTCTGGTCCAAACGCTCCCTCTGTGGGTGGGCGCAGGCTGAGTTCAGCAAGGTTTTCCTCTCTGCTCTTGCTCTTTGCAGCACTGAGTTCAATGCAAAGCCCCCAGCCACTGTGCTCTCTCTCCCCCATGTGCAGATTCTCTCTCCATGCTACATGGCTGATTCTGGGGGATGCTGAGGGATGGCATAGGTGATTCAAGATGTCTTTACTACACTTGTCAGTGCCTCTCTTGGTGATATTAAGTTAAAATCAGGTACTGTGATTGGTTACCTGATTTTTGGTTTTCATGAAGGTACTTTTCTATGTGTAGGTAGTTGTTAAAATGTGGTGTTCCTGTGGTGGGATGATCAGTGGAGGCTTCTATTTGATCATCTTCCACCCCCTGAACTGAATGTTTTCTAATAAATGTAAAATTTCTCAATATCCTACAGGGCAATAGAATGCTATGTTTGGGATCTTTTCTACAGGGTAGAGATGAATTGATATCTCCCAGAGAACATTCATTTGCATTGCTATTGGTCTTCTACAATTTAAGTTTGACTCTTGCAGAATTGTAATAGAGCCTAGCCAATTGAAATATAGCCTAGCCAATCGAAATATGATCAAGACACTCACCTCTCTAGACTCCAGTAATTCCCAGAGAGTAATTATAGAGAGTAATTCCCTTAGATCATCCCACTTACAGGTCAGCATATGTCTAGCTCCTTAGATCTGTCTGACCTGGAACCTTCCAAATTCTCAAGATGTGATATGTAAATATTTGTGAAATGAAGATTTATCTTGTGGATTCAATAGCCCTGTACTCTTAATTTAGGAAACTGGAAAAAATTTTAAAAAGGGGTGTGGTGGGAGTGAGAGAGAGTTTGACAAAGAAATAGAGCAGAAGTAATAACTATTGTTTATTACCCACTGTGTGCCAGGTATTACACATATATAACCTCATTTAATCTTTGCAAAACCTCTATTTTATAGGTGAGGAGACTGAAATTTAGAGAGGTGAAATATTTAAAGTGAACTTATTTAAGGCTATCCAGTGACCATGTCTATAGATTTGGTGGTTTGTTTAGTGCTCTACTCTGTAAGATGGTAATCTCTGTGAGGGCAAGGGGCTTTGTTTTCTTCTCTGCCATATCTCTTTGGTCAGTCTGTCCTTCAGAAACAGCACAACCAACATCTGTTGAATGCATGAGTACGTGAATGAATTAGAGAATGAATGGAGTAGCAGAGCTGGGACCCCTTCCCAGATCTATTTGACCTCCACATGCCATGCTTTTCCTACTATACAAAAATTGCTATTCTTTTTCCTTTCTCTATATAAGTGGTGGGCTGGGACTATAATCTAACACTTTGATTGCTCTGGCAAAAAGGAAGAGTGCTTCAATTAGCATGACGTTTTCTGGGTTTAAAATAAATATCTGATTATAGCTTAGGTAGCAGATAAAATATGAAGCAGAAGAGAATTTTGCAGAGACTGCTTTTAAGAAAAATGTCTCACATGGGGTAAATATGCAAGGGGTCAATATGAAAAAAAAGACAACATTTGATGAAAAGGTTTATTTTCGTATGTATGTTCTGGGTCAGAGGGCATTTCAGTAGCTAGAGTCCCTAACTCCAACCTATAGTGGGTACAGAGTGAATATTACTGAAGGAATGACTGACTGACTAACAGATGCTTAATAAGTAATTTCAGATGACGAGAATATGTGCAGATTAGTAATTCTTGTTTTTATTTTGTTTTGTTTTGTTTTTTGAGGTGGAGTCACACACTGTCACCTAGGCTGGAGTGCAGTGGTGTGATCTTGGCTCACTGCAAACTCCATCTCCTGGGTTCAAGCAATTCTCCTGCCTTAGCCTCCCAAGTAGCTGGGATTATAGGTGCCTACCACCACACCCAGCTAATTTTTTGTGTTTTTAGTAGAGATGGGGTTTCACTATGTTGGCCAGGCTGGTCTCCAACTCCTGACCTTGTGATCCACCCGCCTCGGCCTCCCAAAGTGCTGGGATTACAGGTGTGAGCCACCACTCCCAGGATAGTAACTCTTTGGAGAAAGCTAGTCATAGTAATTATTCCCAGAAAGGTAAAACATTGCTTATCATAGACATGTGTTTTGCTGTTGTATAAATTGTAAGTTGTTGAGTGAACCATTTATGGGTTATGATAAAAATTGACAACTATAGAATCAGAAATTACGGAATTCTCCTGACTGGCTCCTTTAGCAGTCTATTTGTAGCGCTTAGGTGGATGGACCTCCCCTTCCCGGAGCAAGTGAGAGAAAATACCCTGATGATTTTTGTGCTGCTCTCCTTTTAACAGCATGGTTGCTAAAGGTAAGTTACAAAGCCCCATTGGAGTTGGCGCATATTAAAAACGATGTCAGAGGGAAACGCACAGATGAAAGCTGGCTCTAGAGATGAGACCTTTATTTGAAATCATCGCTGAAAAGCAGATTTTGACTCATGAAAGATAAAACTACTCCTCACAGCCCCATCAAAGTGTGACTGAGTTTTCCAACTCCTCCCCAGCTTTCACATTCAGAATCCAAGCTCTGAGGCACTGCCCTTGCCTGACTCCACTTTGCTTTTTCCTCCCCTTTGTTCAAGCTGGATTGAAGTTTTCTTCCTCTGCCTTTGAGTTAGTGTGGAATGGGCTTGATGACAAGTTACAAATCATACCTGAAGGTGCTTAAAGTAGAAAAGGAATGTTTTCCTGGCTTTTGGTTATTAAATATCAGCAATGCTATTTTGGTATCTGAGTCCAGAGCAAGGGAGAGAAAAAAAGACAAAAGGAACAGGAAATCATGAAGTTAAATATTTACAGGACAACTGTGGCTTGAATGAAGCTATTTAGTCCCCTCCCTCCTTCTTTCTCCTTCCTCTTCTTCCTTCTCTCTCTTTTCTTGACTATCTCGTATATAAATTTCAGTTTAAAGAGAGCAGACCAGCATGTAGTGAGATGACACAACTCTCTTTCTTTCAGGGTCATATGCTGCCATGTTTGTTGGTTATACAAACACATAATTTTTTTAAGCATGATTATTCATAGTAGAAATTATTAGGTTAACTGGAATAATTTGCTCACAAACCTATTATGTTTCAGTCTTAGTGACTCAGAGAAAAATAACAAAAACTTTTCCTCAGCCACTAGCCCATATGGTCACTGAGCACGGCAATTGTGCTGATGAGGAGTATGAGGCCCAGGAAGGTTATGTGACTTGCCAGGGGCCATGCTGGCAGCTGACGGAGCCTGAATGAATCTCCTGGCTCTCAGTCCAGTTTTCTTTCTAGATCATCATATTACTTCATGATTAGAATCTCATGATTCAGAATCTCATTCCTTTTTATGGTTAAATAGTACTCCATTATGTATAAGTACCACGTTTTTTTAATCTATTCACTTACTGATGGACCCTTAGGTTGCTTCCAAATCTTGGCTGTTGTGAAGAGTGTTGCAACAAACATGGGAGTGCAGGTATCTCTCTGATCGACTGATTTCCTTTGTTTTAGGTATATACCCAGCAGTGGCATTGCTGGATCATATGGTGCTCCATTTTTAGTTTTTTAAGTAACCTCCAAACTGCTCTCCATAGTGGTTGTACAATTCATCTGGGCATGAAAATGAGCAGCAACTTCAGAAAGGGAGGAGATGTAAGTTTTTGCATCTAATGACTCTGAGTGTGTGTATGGGAATAAACACCTCACCCTCTAGCCTTGGAAGTAACAAATGACCTAGGCATTCAGTTGCTCTAAATTGCAGGATTGTAGAAATGTGGAATTGAATGGAACAAATCATTAGGTCCTATCACTGCCTGCATAAGGCTGCTCAGACTAGGTCATAATATTGTGTTGTATGTTTATTATTAATTCACTCACTTATTGAACAACCATGGTGGTCCAGGCAGAGATGTTGGGATACGATATGGAAATGAGTGAAAACAGTTGAAGCATTCGGTGCCCTACCATAAAGCAGATAGCCACCCATTGCGATCCAATGTGGCAATGGCCTGAAAGGGTTTTATGCTATTTTCTGGTGCATCGGTGATCATGGGCCAGATCTGAGTTCAAATTTAGTGCTTGACTTACTACCTGGGTGTCCTCAGGTTACTGAACCTATTTTAGCCTTTTCTTTAAGAGAGAGATAATAATATGATCTCAAACTGCTGTTGTTGCTAAGATTACGTAAAATAATCGATTTAAAGCACTAGGCCCAGCGCCTCATTCATAGTAAATGCTCATTAAGTGTGGGTGTTACTCTCACTACTATTTATTTTTATTTTTATTTTTTTGTGAATACAGAGTAGGTATATATATTTATGGGTTAGGTGAGATATTTTGGTATAGGCATGCAATGTGTAATAAGCACATAAGGGTAAATGGGGTATCCGTCCCCTCAAGCATTTATCTTTCAATTCAGTTATATTTTTTTAGTTATTTAAAATGTACAATTAAATTATTTTTAACTCTAGTTATCCTATTGTGCCAGCAAATACTGTATCGTATCCATTCCTTCTATTTTTTGCACTCATTAGCCACCCTTTCTTCCTCCCCACTGCTTCACTACCCCACCCAGCCTCTGTCAACCATCCTTCCATTCTCTGTCTCCATGAATTCAATTGTCTTAATTTTTAGGTCCCACAAGTAAGTGAGAACACGTGAAGTTTGCCTTTCCGTGCCTGGCTTATTTCATTTAACATAATGACCTCCAGTTTTATCTATGTTATTACAAATGACAGGATTTCATTCTTTTTCATGGCCGAATGGTACTTCATTGTGTATATGTACCACATTTTCTTTATCTATTCATGTACTGATGGACACTTAGGTTGCTTCCAAATCTTGGCTGTTGTGAAGAGTGCTGCAACAAACATGGGAGTGCGGGTATCTCTTTGATAGGCTGATTTCCTTTGTTTTAGGTATATACCCAGCAGTGGCCTTGCTGGATCGTATGGTGCTCCATTTTTAGTTTTTTTTAAGTAACCTCCAAACTGCTCTCCATAGTGGTTGTATTAGTTTACATTCCTACCAACAATGTACAAGGGTTCCCTTTTCACCACGTCCTTGCCATCTACTGTTATTGCTTGCCTTTTGGATAAAAGCCACTTTAACTGTGGTGAGATGATATCTCATTGTAGCTGTGATTTCCATTTTTCTGATGATCAGTGACACTGAGCACCTTTTCATAGGCCTGTTTGCCATTTGTATGTCTTCTTTTGAGAAATGTCTATTCAACTCCTTTGCCCATTTTAAAAATCAGGGTATTAGATTTTTTCCCTACAGAGTGGTTAGAGCTCCTTATATATTTTGGTTATTAGTTCCTTGTTATATGGGTAGTTTGCAAATATTTTCTCCCATTCAGTGGGTTGTCTCTTTTTTGTTGATTACTTCTTTCGCTGTTCAGAAGTTTTTTAATTTGATGTGATCTCATTTGTGACTTTTGCTTTGGTCGTCTATGCTTTTGGAATATTCCTCAAGAAATCCTGGCCTAATCCAGTGTCCTTTAGAATTTCCCCAATGTTTTTTGGTACTAGTTACATGGCTTGAGATTTTAGATTTCAGTCTTTTATCCATTTTGGTTTGATTAAATTATTTTTGACTCTAGTTATTCTGTTGTGCCAATAAATACTGTATCTGTATCAGTTGTAATGTCTCCTTTTTCATGTCTGATTTTATTTATTTGAGTCTTGGCAAGAGATATGGGTTTAGTTTTATTCTTCTGCATATGGATATCCAGTTTTCCCAGTACCATTATTGAAGAGACTGTCCTTTCTCCTGTTAAAAATGCATTCACTGTCCATGTATGGATTTATTTCTGGGTTCTCTATTTTGTTCCATTGGTCTATATGTCCGTTTTTATGCCAGTAACATGCCATTTTGGTTACTATAGCTCTGTAGTATAATCTGAAGTCAGGTAATGTGATTCCTCAAGTTTTGTTCCTTTTGCTCAGGATCCCTTGGCTGTCCATTTCTTCTAGATTTTCCAATTTCTTGGCATATAGTTGCTCATGGTATCCACTAATAATTTCTTGAATTTCTGCTATGTCAGTTTTAATGTCTCCTTTTTCATGTCTGATTTTATTTATTCAAATCTCCTCTCTTTTTTTCCTTAGTTATTCTGGTTAAGGTTTGTCAATTTTGTTTTTCTTTTCAGAAAACAAACTTTTCATTTTGTTGATCCTTTTGTTTTTTTTTAATTTCAATTTCATTTATTTCTGTTCTGATGTTTATAATTTATTTTCTTCTATGAATTTTGCATTTATCTTGTCTTTCTTTTTTAGTTCTTTAGGATGCATCATTAGGTTACTTATATGAAGTTGTTCTTTGTTGATGTAGGCCCTTATAGCTATAAACATTCCTCTTAGTATTGTTTTCATTGTATCCCACAGATTTTAATATGTTTTATCATTTGTTCAAGGAATTTTTCAATTTTCTTCCTTAATTTCTTTATTGACCCACTGGACATTAAGGAGCATATTGTTTCATTTCCATGTATTTGTATAGTTTCCAAAATCATTCTTGTTATTGATTTCTGGTTTTATTCCATTGTAGTCAGGGAAGATGCTTGATGCTATTTCAGGATTTTAAAAAATGTCTTAAGACTTGTTTTGTGACCTAACATATGGTTTATCCTTGAAAATAATCTATGTGTTGAAGAAAAGAATGTGTATTCTGCAGGCATTGGATAAAATATTCTGTCAATTTCTATGAGGCTCATTTGTTCTACAGTGCAGATTAAGTCTGATGTTCCTTTGTTGATTTTCTGTCTAGAAGATCTGTCCAATGCTGAAAGTGAGATGTTGAAGTCTCCAGCTGTGATTGTATTGAGATCTATCACTCTCTTTAGCTCTAATAATATTTGCCTTATATGTCTAGATGCTCCAGTGTTTGGTGCATATACATTTACAGTTGTTAGATCCTCTTGCTGAATTGATCCTTTTAGCATTATATAATGACCTATGTCTCTTCTTATAGTTTTTGTCTTGAAATCTGTTTGTCTGATGTAAGTGTAGCTACACCTGCTCTTTTTTGGTTTCCATTGGCATGGAATATCTTTTTCTGTTCGTTATTTTCAGTCTATTTGTGTCATTATAGGTCACATATGTTTATTGTAAGCAATAGACCAATGGGTCTTATTTTTTAATCCATTCACTCATTCTGTGTCTTTTGATTGCAGGGTTTAGTCTATTTAGATTCAGTATGATTATTGATAAGTAAGGACTTGCTCTTGCTCTTTTGTTATTTGCTTTCTGATTGTTTTGGGGTCTTCTCTTCCTTCTTTCCTTTCTTCCTTTTAGCAAAGATAATTTTCTCTGGTGGTATGATTTAATTTCTTGCTTTTTATTTTTGTATGTTAATTGTGTTTCTTTGATTTGAAGTTCTCATGAGGCTTGCAAATACTATCTTATAACCCATTATTTTATGCTAGTAATTATGTAACACTGATTACATAAACAAGCAAAAAGAAAACTAATAAGAACACTATACCTTAACTTCCTCCCCTTCCTTCTAAACTCTTTGTATCTCCTTATATCTTATTGTACTGTCTATGTTTTGACAAGTTGTTGTAATTATTATTTTTGGTTGGTTCATCATTTAGTCTTTCTACTTAAGATAAGAGTAGTTTACACACCACGGTTACAGTGTTATAACATTCTGTGTTTTTCTGTGTACTTACTATTACCAGGCAGTTTTGTATCTTCAGATAATTTTTTACTGCTCATTAATATCTTCTTTTTCAGATTGAAGAACTGCTTGTAGCATTTCGTATAGGACAGGTCTGGTGTTGATGAAATCCCTCAGCTTTTGTTTGTCTGAGAAAGTCTCTATTTCTCCTTCATGTTTGAAGAATATTTTTGCTGTATATATTATTTTAGGGTAAAAGTTTTTCCCTTCAGCAGCTTAAATATATTAGGCCACTATCTCCTGGCCTGTCAGGTTTCCACTGAATAGTATGCTGCCCGATGTATTGTAGCTCCAATGTATGTTATTTGTTTCTTTTCTTTTGCTGCTTTTAGGATCCTTTATCCTAGGCCTGTGGGAATTTGATTATTGCATGCCTTGAAGTAGTCTTCTTTGAGTTTATCTGCTAGGTGTTCTATACAATTCTTATATTTGGATATTGATAATTTTTTATAAGTTTGGGTTGTTCTCTGATATTATCCCTTTGAATAATCTTTCTAACCCTATCTCTTTCTTGACTTTGTCTTTAAGGCCAATAACTCTTAGATTTGCTTTTCTAGGTAATTTTCTAGATCGTGTAGGCAAGCTTCATTGTTTTTTGTTCTTTTTTCTTTGTCTCCTCTGACTCTGTGTTTTCAAATAGCCTGTCTTTAAGTTCACTGTTTCTTCTCCTTGATCATTTCTGCTGTTAAAAGACTCTGACACATTCTTCAGTATGTCGGTTGCATTTTTAAACTTGAGAATTTCTCTTGATTTCTTAAATTATTTAAATGTCTTTGTTATATTTATCTGATAGAATTCTGAATGCCTTCTCTGTGTTATCTTAATTTTCTCTGAGTTTCTTCAAGGCAGCTGTTTTGAATTCTCTGTGTGAAAAGTCACGTATCTCTATTTCTCCAGGGTTGTTTCCTGGGCCCTTATTTAGTTTGGTGAGGTCATGTTTTCCTGGATGGTCTGGATGCTTTTGGATGTTCACTGGTGTCTGGGCATTGAAGACTACCCCAAGAGCCTGCTTAGTACTCTATCTCCCTGTGGCTGAGCTGGTACCTAAGGGGAAGGAAAACATCCCCTTTTCTTTTCCCCTCTGCTTCTATCAACCAGGAGTCTCTCACAGTAGCCACCACAGCTGGGAATGTGCTGGGTCTCACCTGAAACCAGCAGATCTCAGAGTCTCACCCAAGAACCACAGTGTACTATCTGGGTTTTGCTGCTGGTTATTCAGAACCCAAGGGCTCTTTAGCCAACAGGTGATGGGTCCTGCCTAGACTGCGTCTTTCTCTTCAAGGTAGCAGCTTCCCTTCTGGCCCAGGATGTGTCTAGAAATGTTATCCACAAGTGAGGGCCTGGGATGGGGGCCTGATGACTCAAACTGATGCCTTATCCTACTGTGGCTAAACTGGTATCCAAGATAACAAAGTCTTCTTTACTCTCCTCCATCTTCTCTTCAAGCAGAGGAAATGGGTCTCTTCATGCTGTTTTTAATCACTGCATCCAATGGCATTGGGACTGACGCACACAGTAAGGATCTAAATGATTTCTTAGTTGTTGTTGTTTTTGTAAGTTGCATTAAGATTAGGTGATAGAGGGGTCTAATGAGGCTGAGAGTTTTTGAGAAAGGAGAGTTTTTAGTAGGGTAGCTGCATTCCCAGTAGAGAGCTCTGCTGGGGTAAAAGAGGCATGAGTGCTAGAAAAGGGCATGCAGTGGTGAAAAGCCACTAACTGCACTACCTAAAGTTGGGGCAGGGGTTTCACAAGCACTCCCTTAGCTGCCCTATCTGGTGTCTCAGTAAGTCACATGCCCCTCAAGTCTACCAGCTCTGGGCTCAGCATTTGGACTTGCTTAGGAGTTGCTGTCCTTGTGGCCTAGACTGCCTTTAAGGTTACTTAGGTCTCCGGATCACTGTAGCCCATGGTGGCAAGACTTGCTGAAACTCAAGTTCTGATGACTGGGATGGGCTATTCTCTCTGCTAGGGCTTGTCTAAATGCTCCCTCCATGGGGAGGCATCGGCTGAGTTCAGCCCAATTTTTGATTTCTGCTATGACAGGGCAGCACTGAATTCAAAGTCTTACAATTACTGTACTCTCCCTTTCTCAAGCCACAAGGCTGCTGCCTCTGGAGGATGGAGGACGGGTGGCATTGGCAATTCAAACTCTTTCCTGCCTTCTTCAGTGCCTCTCTCAGCAATATGAAGTTAAAATTAGGTATTGTGGTTACTCACCTGATTTTTGGTTTTATGAAGGTGCTTTTTTTTGTGTGTAGATAGTTGTTAAATTGTGTTCCTGGCAGGGTGGGGGGGGATCAAACCTTCCATTTGACCATCTTGCTTCATCTCTCTCTACTGATTTTATTGTAGCTGACATTGTTAGGAATGAAAATGAGCCCTGTGAGTTATAATTGTCTTCATTTTGCAGACCAGGAAATTGAGGATTAGAGAAATATTAAGTAAACAAAGTCACAGCAATAAAAAAAGGCAGGACCAATCTTTGACAGAAATCAGGGCCCACTCCTCTGAAAACTTGCCTTTTTTGCTAGCTCCAGCCTAAGAGTGCTATCCAGGAGCAGGTTTATGGGGCCCCAGATGTTCAACCACAGGCCTCTGACCTGCAGGGGCTGCAGAGGTGAAATCTGCAGGCCTGATTAGAAAGTTTGTTTTCCACCCATATTAGTTTGTTCTCACATTGCTGTAAAGAACTACCTGAGACTGCGTAGTTTATAAAGAAAAGAGGTTTAATTGACTCACAGTTTCAGAGGCTGTACAGGAGGCATGGCAGGGGAGGCCTCAGGAAACTTACAATTATGGTGGAATGTGAAGGGAAAGCAAGCACATCTTCACATGGCATCAGGAGAAACAGAGTGAGCAAAGGGAAAGTGCCACACATTTTAAAACCAGCAGATATCATGAGAACTCACTCATTATCATGAGAACAGCAAAGGGGAAATCTGCTCCCATAATCCAATCACCTCCCCCTAGGTTCCTCTCCCAACATTGAGAATTATAATTCAATATGAGATTTGGGTGGGGGCATAGAGCTAAATCATATCACCACCTAACCTTGCCTTGTCCGACTGTAATTTTTGGAAGTGTTTTGAACTAACAATTCTTGTCTAAAAATATGCACACTCAGGATCAATTTAACTAGTAAAAACAAAACAAAACAAAGCCTTATTTTCCAGTACCTGTTTAATGTTAGATTCTGGGGTAAGTGAAAAAGGTACTGACCTATTATTCATTTGTAGCTTGTGCATCCATCCTTTCCTCTGTCTATCCGTATCACAAACATGTATTAAACACCTACTGTGTATAAGGCACAATCCTGAAGGTGCTTTTCTTCCCTAAGTCTTATTTTGCCTACCAGAGAGTACAGTATTCCCAACTCAAGATAAGAAGTGGTGAATAAGAGTGAGGTGAGGTGCAAATTTTTGAGGACAGTTAGAGGAGGGAGTGATTACTTCTGACAGGTTGCCACCACCTAGCTAAGTAGCAAGGTGAGGACTCCGGGGGTGAGTTGCAACTCACAGAGCGGGAAGACCAATATGCTGTGAGAAAAGAAGGTGCAGTGGCTTCGTGCCATCGCAGATGCCTGTGTGTACACGTGGGAGCGAGTATTGCTTTATGCCGTTTTTCATCCGCCTCAGCCACTAGCATTGGAACTGATGCACACTAAGGATCCAAATGATATTTTTTTTTGATTGCATTGAGATTAGGCAGCAGAAGGGTCTAATGCGGCAGGGATGAGAAAGGAGAGTTTTTAGGAGGGTAGCTGCATCCCAAGTAAGGGACTCTGCTGTGGTAAAAGAGGCATGAGCGCTGCAAGAAGGGTGTGTGGGATTAACCAGGCACCCCTACAGGAAATGGATGCTGTCCAGGTGCTGGTGGGCACCCAGGTACAACGTGGCGAAGCAGCTTAGCCAGTCCAATCAGAGTGCTTCCAGGGCTTGGGTTTCGAGATCTTTAAGTGACTGAGTCAGATCCCCACGCGGCACCTGGCCACGCGCTCAGCGCTCCCGCCGCCGTGAGTATATTTAAGGAATCCTTCCCATTACGGCGGCTCCATACCCAGGTCTCCGCCCGGGACAGAGGAAGCTGCAACAGGTCCCCCCCGCCCCCGGCACCGGGCCTCACTTTCCAGCCTCCCGCCAAGTCCGGGGGTCCGGCCGCAGCGCCGCTTGAGCCCCTCCCCGGCCGACGGGCTGGCCAGCGGGGCGGGCTCTCCGAAAGCGGTCGCGGTGGTCCCCGAAGCCGGGTCATAAATAATTCACGAGCCGGGGCCTGGCGAGCTAAGGGAAGGGCGGCGGCAGCAGTGACTAGGGCGGGAGCAGGAGCGGGAGCCGGGTGCACGGTGAGTAGCTGCGTTCTCATCCCGGAGAGAGAGAGGCGTCTGCTGTCCAGGCGCGGGGCTGAGCGCACTCCTTCCTCTGTGCTGGGGGTGTGCCGTGAGGAGTGGACAGGCTCGCTCTGCGCTCCCCTTACCCTGGCCATCTGCGCCGCCTCCCTGGCCCCGCAGCAGGCGGTGCGGGCCGGGACAGCGGCTGGGGGCCGGAGGGACTGCGGGGAGCGCGTCGTGGTCCCGGTGCCCGGCCACCCCAAACTTTTTCGGCTGAGTGGCGGCCGGGGTCGCCCCGCTAGGGTCTTCTTTCGGTCCACTGGGGCTGGGGGCGTGGGTGGGGTAGCCGGCGGCTGTGGTTCCGGAGCCGGAGTAGGAGGTGGGTGAGCGCACCGGACCGGGGCCCCAGAGACTTCGGACTCTCTCTCTGGGAGAACGGCGATCGAGGTGAGACTCGCCAGGGGCTTGAGAACAAGTCTGCGGTTAAGGAAGCCCTAGGGATGGCCCCGAGAACGTGAGGGGCTGAGCCTCCTGGGTTGAGTGCGGAAAGGGGCCAATACTGTGCAGCCGACCACAGCCGGAGGAGGGATTTGGGGGTGCAAAGCGAAGTCGTCTCTCCGCTTCGGTGGGGAGGGCCTGCACGGCTGACTGGAAACACCCTCCCAGCCCCCTGCCCCACGGTCCTTCTGCGTGCATGCGCGGGGACCCGCGGCTATCGCTAGATGGAGAACTGGGGTGCTCACTGTGCACTCCGCCAGAACGCGCCGACCCGACAACAAAGAGGAGCATGGACAGACAAGGAGCTTCACAGCTGTAGAAAGTCGGAGGCTCGGGATCAGTTTCCCTGAGAGCCCGCGTCTGGAGGGTCAGGGGGTCGGATCGGAGGGAGGAACTAGCTCCCTCCGATCTTTTCTCTTTGGCGGGATCGCCCCCAATCCGTGCCCAGCAGGGGCCGCGGCGGGGAAGTGGCGCCGACACTCTCGGGGCAGCCAAGTTTCTCTGGCAACCTTCTTCCCTGCGCGGCGGCGAATTCCTGGAGTCTCCTGGCTTCCCGCGCCCGCCCAGCCGCTCATTCTTTTGTGTCCCGCAGCTAGCGAGAGGCTTCTGCCCAGAAGGGAGCTAGGCCAGGAGGGGACTTGGCCTGGAGGTGGTTTAGAGGGAAAGGGCGGGGAAGCCGGCGCCCCAGCCTTCCTGCTGCAACAGGTTGCTCCCAGAGCCCGCGATGGCGACTGACCTTTCTGGAGAAAGGTTTGCTGGCATTCTTGTGTCGGCAGCTGCTCTTTGTTAAGATAAGTAAGTGCGTGATCCTAGTTCTTGAGTGCCCCCTAAGACTCACGCGATACGAACAACTGCGGCGATATGTTGAGTTGAATCGTATGAAATTGTTGGTTTCTTGAACGGAAGATATGAATATCGTCAACCTCATATGATTCAACTTGTGTGATGTTACTCATTTTTCTTTTCTTGCCGTCGTGTCTGTCGGGGTGATCCTAGGAGCCCCGGTGGAGTTGAGGTCAGAGTATTGATGCTAGCAGAAGCAGACAGGCCCCAGATAGCCTCCCAGCTGCGTGCCTGGTGCTTTACCTAGTAGATCGCTAGCCAGCCAACCCTGTGTGAAATCCCCCTTTGATAGATGAGCAGAAAAAGGATTGGAGAATGCAAACAACTGTCATCTTGGCAGAGTTAGTGAGGGGGACCAGAGCCCCCTGCCCTATCTCAAGAGCTTGGGCTATTGTCTATTCAGCAGTGCCCTTTAGTTTAGTCTTGTTTTTCTTTTTTTTTTTTTAATGTGTTCCATACTTTTTTTCTAAACTTCCTTCTGATTTTTATACGAGACAGTTTCTTTGTGTTTTAGTACAGCGAAGTAAACAAATGCGTCAAAGGACAAGCTGAAAACTTTAAACCAAGTGTTGTTTTGTTGGTACTATTTAAAATGTAAAGGAAATAGGTTTTTCAGGGAGCAAAGAGCTATTTTTGAGATTGGTTAAGGGTCAGGATACTTTGTTAAAACACTGGAAGCTAAGACGGGGTAATTCTATCAGATAAAGGACTTCTTGGAAGAAGGGACCCTGGGTGGCTTGGGGAAGTAGCAGGAAGGCTGGCTAGCCAGGCTTAGGAATCTAAGACACTCCATGGGACCCCTGATGGGTGGATGGCTGTGGCTGCCAGGGCAGGCCCCTGGATGTGGCTGCTGGCATTGCTGCCATCATTGCTAGAATGAATTAGACACTGTCCTGCTTCAGAGTGCACAGGCCCAGGCCCAGAAGAAAGCTTCTGATTGGCCCAGTGTGGCTCAGCCCCACCAGGACACAGTTTGGGCACCTCTGCTGCCCTCACAATCCGAGGCAGAGGTGCCTCCCACTCAACTCACAAAGGTGGGATCAGAAGTTGGGTAACCCCCATGTCCCTCCAAAAAGCACCCTAGATGACAAAAATCCACAACAAAGATCCTTCTTAGAAAGAAAGATTCTGAGAGGTTCCATTGAAAGAAGAAAAGAAAGTGACTGATCACCATATTTGCTTTTAAACCAGTATTGAAATGCAGTTCTCTGGACTCCAGAATCATGTAAGGTCACCCAGGCTGGAGTGCAGTGGTGTGATTATGGTTCACTGCAGGCTCAACCTCCTGGACTCAAGTGATCCTCCTGCCTCAGCCTCCCGAGTAGTTGGGACTACAGTTGTGCGCCACTATGTTCGCTAATTTAAAAAAACCTTTTTATTTTTATTTATTTTATTTTTTGTAGAGATAGGGCCTCACTATGTTGCCCAGGTGGGTAGCAGTCCTTTCATCGAGTACCAGCTGTGTTCCAGGCCCTGGGGATACAGAAATAAGCCAGGAACCCGCACAGCAGCTGGGATACGTCAATTCAAAGCAACATGAAAAGGGCATTTGGGGAGATTTCACCTTGTATCTGTTATTCTGCAGTATGCCTGGGAAGCCTGAAGTGCCCTTGGAAAGCAGCATGAAGTGGCTAGGTGGATACTCGAGGATCAGAGTACTCCAGGAACAGAACTGTTTTCAAGCTTTAGTTGTCTGAAGAATCGGTCCCCAGGACAGCTTGTTAAAAACGCAGATTAATGGGCTTCATCCCAGAAATGAGGTGCATTAGTAATCTGCATTTCAAGTAAACACCTCATTTTATTCTTGAGACAGATGCTGCTCTCAGTGGTTCTCGGACCCAGTGGGGTTTACCAGGAAAGACTCAGAGCTTCTCTTTTCGGCACAGCCTATCAAATCCGAGATGAAAAACTTCCTCTTTGACTTGACTTTAATCAGTTTCCAGTGTTTCTTAGTGTGATTTTAACATTTTCTTAAAATGTACTTTAAAACTTCCTAGGGGCCTACATTTTGGAACAAGATGTAGAGAAATGTGGAAGTACAACTCTAGCTGCTGTCAATCTCAGATGATTGTCTACTGTCTTTGCTGCAATGAGCAGCTGTGTTTCATCTCACTGGAAATTTCCTTTCCCCTTTTTGTCACCGAGGGAGTTGGAAAGCCTGTTTGCTCATAGTTCTTCCCTGGGCAGTTTCTCTCTGGGCCGAGGCTTGGTGGCATTACCAGAAAGCGGGCCTTTCTCAGCATCTGAGCCTTTAATCCTTCCAGCTGCTGTGCTGGAGGCTTAGCTCTCTGTCTGTCTTATAGAAAAAAAAAAAAAAAAAAAAGATAAAGAGTACACGTGGTGTGTGTGTGCTTGCAGTGCATGTTCAAAGGGAGCCCTTTGGAAACACCAGGGTCGTGGTGTCTACTGTGGGTGTGACGGAGGCAGAACCTAACATGTGGGGCACGAGGTTAGTACTGGCAACCACTTGGGATCCCAGCAGCCCATGATTTGACAAAGGAAGAGTTTAGGGCCACTGTATTGGTAGCTTTGTGCAGGAGTAATTGGAGTGGGACAGGACTTAGAGGATGAGGCAATGGAGGGAATCAGATAGGAATTAACATCTTTGCTCAAATAGCTCATGAAATCCAATCTCTTGGCTGAAGCTTTCTTTGACTTGGAATATTGGTAGTGGGTCCTCTGGCCTCTTGTAAAGTATGTCACTTTCTTCATCATCCCCCTTCCCTTTCTCACAGTGTGTGTTTCAGGAGCACCCTGTACTTATGTGGAAAGTTAGTAAGTATGTGTCTAGCTCACAACATGACAGTGGCTTGCTCTTGCCCCAGAACACTTAATACAGAGAGGAAGAGTGGTACATTCCGGATCCTTCTAGGTTCTGTGCTGATTTGCCTAGTCTCCTGGAATAGCACAAGGAAATAGCATATTTTGGCTTTGCTGCCAGCACCTGCCCTGTGGCTCTGGAGCAGGCTGTGTTTTGTTTCCACCCACCTACCTGGATTAGCTGAAGACCTTGCTCTAGAGCTTTGCAGCCTCCTCTCAGGGGCAGTTCCTGGTGCAGGCAGGTTACATGCATTGGTGACTCTGCCGCTATTTCTTTGCCTGCCAGAGTTGGTGCCATGTGTGAAAGAAGCTGCTCATCAGGCTCTTACTAAACACTGACCGTGTGCCATGCCCGGTGTTAAGGTCTGGGGATTGAAAGACGAGTAGGACAGGGTCCACGTTGGAGGCACTTTCTGTCCCATACCCTTCACAGATGCTGGACAGGTGCTTTAGGATTCTTGTGTCTTTCTCCCTCTCCCAAGGGGTAGGTAGGAGTCTCCCCCTGCCCTGCCTTTCATCTGCAAGACCCCTAGTGGTCGAGGTGGTGACTTAGGCTGAAGGTTTCCATCAGGATTACTTGGTGAGCTTATTAGAAAGACAGATTCCAGTGACACACATGTGTCCGGCCGCAAACAGTGTGGTCCTTATCCTTGAGGCCATGCCCTTCTAGTTTGGATTGGGGGCGAAGTAGAGAGGCAGGTGTTTGAAATGAGATTAGTGAGCAACTAGGTAGAATAGAAGGCAGAGTAAGGTATATATAAGCCTCAAGGAGAACAACATACTCTTGGAGAAGAAATAAGCATATACTCGATTGTGGAGCCTCAGTGGCTCTTACTAGAGCCTGAGAGGGAGGGACAGTATATTGAGGTCATTGTTAGATCTTGGACTTTGAAGGCAAACTAGTGGGTTTGAATCTTGGCTGCATGGCTAATCACCTGCGACCTTGGGCAAGTCACAGGTGAATTCTCTCTGTGTCAGCTTCCTCATCTACAAAATGAGATAATGCCTTAAACAAGGAGGACCTTGTTTCTATCAATGAAGCCTGAAGGACAGTGCCTAGAATATAGTAAGTGCTCAATAAATGTTAGTTTCCAAGATTCCAAGACTTCTCTACAATACCTGGTATTTCCCGAACCCAAAAAGGGTCTGTGTTCTGAGTGTGGCCCTCCTGAGGCAGGATCTTCTCTGAGTCATGGCTTTGATGCCAGTGCCTGCCCTGTGGCTCTGGAGCAGGCTGTGTGCTTGGTTTTCACTCACCCATCCGGATTAGGCTGAAGGCCTTGCTCTAAAGCTTTGCAGCCTCCTCTCCGGGCAGCTCCAGGTGCAGACAGGTTACATGCACTGATGACTCTCCTACTGTTTCTCTCCCTGCCAGGGATGGTGCCTTGAGTGAATGACCCCCTTGGAGAACATTCTTCTGCATCCCCCACCTCAAGCCAGCCCCAGCCAGAAAACGAAGATTCAGCAGATCCAGTGCTTGCTGCTCCTCTTCTGCTCAGGAACACACTTGTCTTCCCCAAGGCTTCCAGAAGCTCTGAGGCAGGAGGCACCCAGTTCTACCTCATGTTTGGAGGATCTTGCTAGCTATGGCCCTCGTACTCGGCTCCCTGTTGCTGCTGGGGCTGTGCGGGATCACCTTTTCGGGAGGGCAGCCTTCATCCACAGATGCTCCGAAGGCTTGGAATTATGAATTGCCTGCAACAAATTATGAGACCCAAGACTCCCATAAAGCTGGACCCATTGGCATTCTCTTTGAACTGGTGCATATCTTTCTCTATGTGGTACAGCCGCATGATTTCCCAGAAGGTAAGTGCTGATGGCGGGCAAAGATAGGATTTATCCCCAAACACATCCACGATATTGTTTTTTAATGTCAATGCAATCAATATATGCTATATTCAGTATTATCGTGATTGCTTTGCACAGCAGCAGAAAGCGTTTAGACAGAACTTAAGAAGACTTGTACCAGGTTAAATAGGTTGTGAGGAATGTTATTGTAAGAAATGGAAGCAAACGATGTTGCTCTGTTGGTCTTCCGCGTCTTTACCTTTTGTTTGGTTTTGTTTTGCTTTGTTTGGGTTAGAGCAATGCATTATTTTAAGGGGCTTAGAGTAAAGTAAAAGAATAAAAGCAAGGTTAGAGTAACAAGTAAGAGTAAAGCTAGAGTAAAAGTTAAAGTTAGGGTAAAAATGCAACTGTGTATCATCAAAGGAGAAACGAATAATTATCTGGCATCTGATAGCCACCTCAGTGCTTAAAAATTTAACTCTCTCCTGCCCACCACAATAGGCAAATTTTGACATTGCTTAGGGTAGGAAAAACATGTTTACCTGATCACCTGTTTTATTCAGTGCTAAGAGCCTGGGTGTGAGGAAGAGGATTGGCACTTACCGGAATCGTCGTGCCGCAGCGCTGTTATTCTTCACACACAGCGCTCTTTGCCATTTTTGCCTTCTGAGTGTTTGTTGTTTTCTCTGCTCTTCTGAATTTAGGGTATGTGTTCATAGAAACAGGGTCATGAAAATAAAAATAGTCTGTGGGAAATATCTGCTACTAGGGTTTGGCATCTAAATTTTTGATTGGCTTAACATTGTCTGTCCTAAGCCTGTTCTTTTAGCTACAAAGATTTGAATACAATCATTGATCATAAAATTTGCAGTAATCTTTCTTATCATTTTCTTTAGCTGGTTAACTACTGTTTGTAAGAGGCTACTGGTATGTGTACGTGTGTGCGTGTGAGAGAGAAGGAGGAAAAGAGAGAATGTATTTAGTGAACGTTATCACTTGTTTATATGATGGGGAGTTTAGAGATTTTCATTAAAATACATTTTCATTGATTTCTTTAACACTTATTTGTCTTAGATTGGGCAATTAAAATAGCTTGAAGTATAGTTGTCAATATTTTGCTAATTTAAATTTCAGTTCACTGAAACAAATTGCTCTGAATGCTTATTTTCATTGAAGAGAATTCTGAACTAATGCTATTTACTGTTTATGTTGCTGTTAAAATACTAACTTTGGAAGTCCAAAAGACAGAAGTAGAAAATTAGCTGAGTTTATTTATTAACATTGGATTCAAATTTACTCTTCTAAATAGATCTCTCTTGGTTTATTTGGAGACTTACTATGTGTTACTGAATAAAATACCTACTAGGGTTATTTATTTTAAGAAATTTATTTTAATTTTTGTGGGTACACAGTAGGTGTATATATTTATGGGGTACAAGAGATATTTGATACAGACATGTAATGCATAAAAATCACACCATATAAAATGGGGTATCTATCCCCTCAAACATTTATTCTTTGTGTTACAAACAATCCAATTACTTTTTTAGTTATTTCAAAATGTACAATTACATTATGATTGACTATAGTCATCTGTTGTGCTATCAGATACTAGGTCTTATTCATTCTTTTAAACTGTTTTCCTGCTAGTGTCTTTAGTGTTTGCTTCTTTGTTTTGTTTTAACATAAAAGGCATAGAATTCAGTTGTTGAATATGAATTTACAATGATTTCTTCAAAAAGATTGGAAAGCTTCTCATGTCTCATTCTAAGGCATATCATGTAATTAGTTAATCTCATAATCTCTTTCCATATGTTGCTCTATTTTGGTCCCTTTAGATTCGATTGGAAGGTTTCCTCGTACTTCTTTTTTTTTAATAAGCAAAAGCAGTATATTTTAAGGTCTTCCTTCTAGTAATCAAATTAGAAGATGTCTTTTAGCTTACACAACTTCCAATGCATTACAAGATTTTTAACTGCAACAACACTGTTAGACCGAAGGAGGGAACTGAAGAATTGAATCCTAATGTAATCCGAGGGTATTAGCCTAGTTTGTCTCTTGACCTTCATCAATACTTATTCCTTGGAGAAGGAAATTCTCAAGTTTTAACCGTAGACCAGAGCACACCAGCATTACCCCTTTGGGAGGAAAAATTATTAGGTTGCTTAAATCATATAATATTGAATTTGACAGATGAATCTTGGGGTATTGGTTTTCTTCCATCATCCCATGTGTTTGAATTCTTTCACCTAGTTACTACATTCTCTAGTAGTCTCAAAGTACCCACTGGGTGCTTTGCAATGTAGAGGACACATATAAGACAATCATTATTTTTCCATTTGGAGCCAGTGCGTTTTGCAAGCACCAAATCATAAATAGATGCCCTCATAATCCAATATGCAAAAAACAAACAAAACAGAGAAAGAAGAAGTGAGAGTGTGTGCATGATTGAGTCCTATATATTGTTTATTAGTTGAATACCTTAGTACATTAACCAGACACAAGACTTCAGGACAAGTCCTCTGTGAAGTAATGTCTTCATAGAAGCTATTCTCTCATAGGTATATCCTTTCATTTGAAGCATGCAACTGCCCAATGGACTCTTCGTGCCTGCTGCCCAGATAGAGCCGATATATTAAGGCAGAGAAATTGCAGTGGAGAAAGAGTTGAATTCAAGCAGAGCTAGCTGAATAGGAGATGCAAGTTTTATTATTACTCAAATCAATCTCCCTGAAAATTTACAGATTAGGGTTTTTAAGGATAATTTGGTGGGTGGGAGGTTAGAAAGTGGGGAGTGCTGATTGGTCAGGTCAAAGATGAAATCATAGGGAATAGAAGCTGTCTTCTTCTTCTATCAGTTCCTGGGTGGGGGTCACAAGACAGATGAGCCAGTTTATCTATCTAGGTGGCATCAGCTGATACACGGAAACACAGGGTCTGCAAAGTATCTCAAGCACTGATTTTAGGCTTTACAACAGTAATGTTATCCCTAGGAGCACACATTAGCTTGTGGCAGACTGAGAAACTCTCATCTCTAGGACTAGTTTTTTCTCCTGTAAAACACAGCTGCTTTGTGTGTATTTTTCTTTTATTTTACTATGATGCTTCTAACATGACCATGGGTTAGTATGGAAAATAGTAATTTTTGCACATTAAAAGTGTGCATCGCAAAAGGCTGTCTGATATGGATGATGAGTAGTGCCACTTTCAATTGTATGTGGCTGTGATGAACTTGGCATAAGTTCTGACCCAGATCTGAACTATTCTAATGGAGCAAGCAAGAAAAAAATCTCCTCTGTTGTTAGTTTTATATAAACTTTCTAAAATTATTCTCTGCCCTGTTTTGCTTTGTTTTTGTTGTTTTTGTTTTTGGAGATGGAGTCTCGCTGTGTTCCCCATACTGGAGTACAATGGTGTGATCTCGGCTCACTTCAACCTCCGCCTCTGGGGTTCAAGTGATTCCCCTGCCTTAGGCTCCTTAGTAGCTGGGATCACAGGCACACATCACCATACTTGGCTAATTTTTGTATTTTTAGTAGAGATGAGGTTTTGCCATGTTGGCTAGGCTGGTCTCAAACTCCTGACCTCAGGTGATCCGCCTACCTTGGCCTCCCAAAGTGCTGGGATTACAGGCATGAGCCACCATGCCTGGTGTTGGTATGTTTTTAAAATTAGATATTAGGATGGTCGACCTATTTGTAAAAACATTTTAGGTGAATATGATTTGCTCCTGGGATTTAGTGTGCGGGAGTGAAGTTGGGTGAGTTGGTAGAAGTGGGGAAGGTGGAGAGGTAAGCCTTGTTTCCATGGACTTTGAGAGGCCATCAGGATGCTATAGTGAGTATAAAAGCTCTCTCTGTCGCAGGTAACAGAATTCTATTAGCTGTAAGGACAAAATTATAACAAATTTAGTGTATAGATCTCAATTAGCTATATTTGCAATTCTAGAATTGGACAACACTATACTCCATAAAATTGAGTAAGTGTTGCAGTGAGTCCAGCAGAGCCTAGCTTACTAGTCAGAAAAAGGGCTGAAGAAAGCAGAAACAAAGAACATAAAGTGAATTGGTCATTTCAAAGTTACTTTCCTTATAAGGCAGGGACATGGAGACAGAGCAAGAGAGAAATAACTGGTTACATCAAGTGACTTCAGGTTAAGGACTGAAAATGGAGGGAGCTTCATTATCATGCCAATAGAAACTGGCCTGTTTGGGAAATAGGCTGTTTTCTATCTCTCCTGATTTCTTGGAAGGCCAGATAACAGCTCAGTTTCTGTTTGGTGACTTTAGAATGGGTGACTCCATTTTGATTTTTATTCTGCCCTGTTGGGGCCTAGTACAGGAGCTTAGTCCAAAACAGTGGCCTCCTACCATTTTTATTTAACGTAGCCAAGGTAATCAAAAACGGAGTTTCTCATCAGGACTCCAGTTTGTCTCAGTGCTCTAAGTGACATATGAGCCACCAGGGAGGGACCAGCCCTCACTTAGATTCTCCCTGCCTCTCATTTGCCTTCTCTGTGCATCTACACTGTGCCTCCTCCCCTACCCCTCTCCCTCTGGCCGCCTGCACCCCTGCAGTCCTCATGGTGGAGAACCAGCTTGTCAACATCATAGATTTCAGGCCAGCTTCTTGGAGAGTGGCTGGGAGTTCTTTCTTTTTTTAATCCCAATTCTCAATTCCCAGGGAGGGCCTCTGGCTCACCCGAACCAATCACCAACCATGGAGCCACTGAGTCACATGGCTGGGGTTGTCTGTGTGAGCCTGGCTGCTGTGGGCCCTCACTGTCACCACGGCCTCAGAGGCAGAGAGAAGTGGTGCCCAGGAAAGGGGCGGCTGAGTGGGCAGCCAAATCCACGTGTCTATGCCCATGTCCATGAAGAATCAGAGTGCAACATCTGCATGTCCTTACTTAATTCAGACAAAGCCAGCATTGTTGCCTTTAGAACGTGTGACTCATGCTGGCCATGGGCCTAGCCACAAATTAGGTCACAGAGGAAAGAACTGATATCTATTGATCCTTCCTCCTCCATGTCAGTCACTCTGCTGGGCAGCCTACAGCTGCCATCCCAACAGTCAGAATGGTAAGCACCACCATGTGCCCGCTTTCAGGGATTTAGGCGAGTCAACAGCACCAGGAGCTAAGTGCTATTATTATCTCATTTTACAGAAGAGGAAGCTGAGGCTCAGAGGATCAAATAACTTGCCCTGGGTCCTACAGCTCATCAGTGGCAGAGGCAGGGTTTGAATCCAGGCAGGCCAGGTTCATCATTGCCACTTTTCTTTTGCTGATGAGGAGAGCGAGACTCAGAGGTTAAGGAGTGTCCAGGGTCACATACCCTGAAGGCTAAGGGTTAGACCCAGGGCCCTGTGCCTCCCAAGCGTAGGCTCCTCCCTCCGCACTGCACCCTGTTGCCTCAATGGAGGAGAAGAGCTGCTGCACAGATTTTGTTTGACGTCCCCAGTGACCTGTGTGTGGGTGGGTTTGAGTGGGAGGCGACGTGTCTGCAGATTATAATAGACACTCCTCATCTTCCTTGTGTGTCTTGAGTTTCATAGGACAGTCTTCTGTAACCAAACTGAAAAACTGGTCCTGGAGACTTTTATCCTATTACTTAGCCTACAAAGTCCCTCTGAAATGGGGTCCTATCTTGCCCTACATAAATAATCGAGACAGGCTATGCACAGCTGGGAAATGTCCAGCAAAAGACACCAGAAGAAAAGCTTCCTGCTCTGCTCATCTTCAGCGATGACATCCTTTCAGGAGGCCTTCAGTACCTGCAGGAAACGATTAAGTATGAATGTAAATACAGAGAGTCCGCCGCCCCCCACCCCACCAGCAGCTGCTGCATGAAGCCACCATGATATTAAATAGCATTTGTCCATTGGGCTTGAGCAGAAATGAAGTCTTGAGATTTACCCTTAGAGAAGGGCAGGAAAGTGTGGTCTGTCTGCAGGGTGGTGCCAGGTCAGAGCCTAGAGCAGGGTGACTTTTCCAGGAGAGATGGCACAGATGGCCTGTGCCCAGGATCAAGATTCAGAAAGGAGCCCCATACTCAGTGGCTCTGGAGCCACTGCCTGGATTTGAATCCTAACTCTGACATCCACGAGCCCCTTGTTGCACAAGTTACTAAATAATCTATATTCCTTAGTTTTCCTTTTGTAAAGTGGAAATGATAATAACAGTACCTGCTTTTCAGGTCATCTTAATATTTATTTAGGTAAATTATGTTTATAAAGCATTTAGAATAGCGCTTGGTATATACTAAGTGTTATATATGTGTTTATCAAATAAAATATAAATATATAAAATCCATATTTATTAAAGGCTTTGAAATTAATCTCAGGTCTTGGTGATGACATGGCCAAAAAAGAAGTATTTATTTGACCTTCGCTTTATTGGTTTCCTAGGGCAGCTATAACACATTATCGCAAGCCAGGTAGCTTAAAATGGCAGAAGTGTATTCTTTTGTGCTTCTGTAAGCAGGAAGTCTAAAATCTAGGTGTGGGCAGGGCCACGCTCCATTTGAAGACTCTAGCGGAGAATCTTCCTTGCCTCTTCTAGCTTCTGACGGCTCCAGGTGTTCCTTGGCCTGGCCAGGATCACTGTCATCTCTGCCTGTCTTCACAGGGCCATCTCTGTGTCTCTTCCTTTCTAAGGACACCTGCCGCTGGATTTAGGGCCTGTCCCAAGTCCAGGATGATCTCATCTCAAGATACTTATTATGTCTGCAAAGACCCTTTTTCCAGGTAAAGTCAGGATTCACAGGTCTTGGGATTAGGACTTGGATCCATCATTTTGGGAAACACCACTCAGCCTGCCACTCCTGCTATATTCTATTTTAGTTAGTTTTCCAAATAACCTGTGCTGCTCAGTGATATTAAGCCTTGCACCCAAGGTCACATTTCTTGAAAATGATGGAACCGGATTGAAACCTGACTTTCTGATTTCAAGTGCTTGTTTCACTTCTGCGGATGTGTAGCAAGCATCTACTGGACATCAAGCCTGACACTGTTAGGCAGATGGTGTTGACTGGCTTCCCTTGCTCTCAAAAAACTGACATTCAGCTGAGGAGACCTCCATTTCCATACTCAGCTGTGACACAGGGCAGGCTGGTCCGTGCTTACTGTGAGGTATGAATAGTGTTCACAGCTGTCTAGAGGAGGGACTGGTCATGGTGGAGGCAGTAAGAGAAGGCTTCCTGGAGGAAGTAGCATTTGAACTAAGCTGTGAGTGTTGAGTTCTAGACACAGCTTTCCAGGCAGAGGGAACTGAGGCCTGAATGATGCAAGTTTAGATGGGTTCATAGGACATGACCTGGGGAACAGTGAGGCTGGTTCCCTGCATGTCTGGCAGGTTGTGAAGACATGAACCGGGGAGTAGCTTGGAGCAGATGGCATATAGGCTCTGGACTGTCACGTCTTCAGGATGCTACAGACAGTGGAGATTGGGCATTGGTCAGAAGAAAACCTCTAACCCTGTCCACAGTGACATGAAGGAGAGCATGGGGAGTGTGCATTGACCACTGAGTTTGTTTCTGGAAATTCTTGTGTATATTTGGACACTAGTGGCTTAGCTCAGTCCTATTCAAGGTGTGGCCTTTGGGGCCGACACTATCAGCCTCAGCAGGGAGCTTGTAATAAATGCAGATTCTTGGGCTCCATCCATACTTCACTAAATCACAATTTTCTGTTTTTTAAAATTTAAAAAATATTAAAAATTTCAATGATAAAGTATATGCATATGGAAAAACTATGTGTAAGCTTACAACTTGATGACTTTCACAAATCTCATCCATGTAACTAGTACTCAGATCGTGAAAAAGAACCATCCCATGAAAGAACTGCCTCCTGTTTCCTGGTCACTGTCTCCTGCATCCTCCCAAGGGTAACGCCCGCCTGACTTTCAATAGTATAGATTATTCCTGGTGGAATCTCACAGTATATACTCTTTGGTTTCTGGCTTCTTTTGCTCAACATTTTATGACATTAATCCACATTGTAATGTGTAGTTGTAAATCTTCATTCTCATTGTTGTATACTCTTCTATTATGTGACTATACATACCATTGTTTGTTGATCCTCCGACTGCATTGGCATTTGAGGGGTTTTTGGTTGGGGCCATTATGCTTAGTCCTGCTATGAAGATTTTTCCTATGTGTTTTAGTGACTATATGTACACATTTCTGCTGAGGGTATACCTAGGAATGAATTGCTGCGGCATGGGGTATGCATTTTTTCATATCTAGTAATAGTACCAAAAAGTTTTCTCAAGTGCATATGCCTGGCAAATGTTTTAAAAACATTATTTTGGAGGATTTCAAATATGTATAAAAGTAGGAGGAGAGTCCGACGAGCCCCTATTTATCCATCACTCAGCTCCAATAACTTTCAACCCATTACCAGTCTTACTTTGGTTCTATACCATTCACTCCTCCTACCCCCTTCCTTTACGTTGAGGCAAATCCCAGTTGTTCTGTCATTTCATCTGTCAGTAGGTCACTATATGTCTCTAAAAACAAGAACAATACTATTATCACACTGTGGAAGTTAACAGTATATCTTCATTATAATCAAATATTCAGGAAATGTTCAGTTTTATTGATTTTTCTCTAGATGCATTTTTTAAAGTTTTTTTGTTTGAATCAGGATACAAATAATGCCCATACACTGCAATTGGTTGATGTATCTCCTTACATCTATTTTCTTTTCTTTTTTTTTTTTTTTTTGAGACAGAGTCTTACTCTGTCATCCAGGCTGGAGTACAGTGGAAAGATCTGGGCTCACTGCAACCTCTGCCTCCTGGGTTCAAGTGATTCTCCTGATTCAGCCTCCCGAGTAGCTGGGACTACAGGCATGTGCCACCACACATGGCTAACTTTTGTACTTTTGGTAGAGGCAGGGTTTCACCATGGCCAGGCTGGTCTCGAACTCCTGACCTCAGGTAATCCACCCACCTTGGCCTCCCAGAGTGTTGGAATTATAGACGTGAGCCACTGCATCCAGCTTCCTTACATCTATTTTTGATTTATAAGGTTTCCCTTTATGTCTTTTTCCCTCTTGCAATTTATTTGTTGAAGAACCAAGTTGCTTTTCCTATAGTATTTCCTTTAGGCTGCATTTTGCTGGTTGCATTTTTATGGTGTTCTTTATCATGTTCCTCTGTCTTCCGCATTTCCTGTGAACAGTACTTCTAGAGATCAGATTCAGCTTCATTTTGGGGGGAAAACACCTTTATAGATAGTGTCATACATTTGCATCAGGAGATGGATTATTTCTGGTTGTATCTTTTTTGATGTTGCAGCAATGACGATCACTGTTTAGATTTATTCATTCATAATGGGGCCAATCCTTTCAAAATCATTCCCAAACATGCTCTCAAATATATTGCACCTTTTTAGGGGAAAAAGGGAGATACTTCGCATATTTTGTAACTTAAACTTTTTACTTAACATTACATCACGGGCATCTTTCCATGTGTGTTCCTAATAGGGTGTTGCCTAAATTAAGAAGGTTTTTTAAGCAAGGAACTTAAAACATTCACCAATCTTTTGATGTAGAGCCAAGGCTTAGAATTTGTTTTTATTAGGAGTTAATTGTTTGAAGTTTCAAAATTAGTGTTTCTGATATAAATCATACTCAAAATGCATCCTTTATAATTTGTGGTTTCTTTGTTTTGGTTCCTTTGAAGTGTAGCAAAAACTAAAATACTTGGAGTTCAGAGTTCTAGATTTTTAGTTTCTGGTTTTTCTCCCCAGACTTTTACAATTTACTCACATGTAATTTCAATTAAATGACTTGCCTTTAATAAGTCTTTAGAGAACATTTGACTTGGATTTTTCATGCTCATTCTCTTTATGTTCATGTTTATGTAGTATTTATTTATTATTCATTAACAATTGTGCTTGTTACACAGAAAGAGGCCTGGGAGCAAACCCAATGTTATGAATTGTGTCTCCCGAAAATTTATATGTGGAAGTCCTAACCTGAAGTACCTCATGATGTGACTTTATTTCAAAACAGCATTGTTGCAGATGAAATTAGTTACTTTTAGATTGTACTGGGGCAGGCTGGGCCCTTAATCCGATATGGCTGGTGTCTTTTTAAAAGAGAAATTTGTAAACACAAACACACAGGGAGAATGCCAAGTGATGATCGAGCTGCCACAAGTCAAGGAAGCACCAGAAACCAGGCGAGGCCTCTAACACCACATCCTTCTTTAGGGCCTTCAGAGGGACCGTGGCCTTGTTGACACCTTGAGCTTGGATTTCCTGCCTTCAGAACTGTGAGACAATACATCCCTGTTGTATAAGCCACTCAGTGTGGTACTTCGTTACAACAGCACCGGCAAACTAATTCACCTGTTAGTGGATAAATGAGCTGGTATTTGCAGAGGGTCAAGGGCACTGGACAGAGAGGTCACCTCATGGGGAGGAACAGAGCACAGCCATGTTTTCTGAGGGACGGAACTGATGTCCATGTCATCTGATCAGCTAGGAAAGTGGGCTTTAGCTCCTGGGGTCTGTATTCTACATATTCTAATCTCTATACATATATCTGAATCACATTATCTATTTAATCATGAAGGGTCAACTCTATGTGCTGAAAAGGAAAAGAAAGAGAAATAGCTTAAATGGTACACATGATTCTTTTCACTGTTCCACAGCTAGATCACATAGCATTCAGCTGAAGAAGCCCTTCCTCTCAGGGTTGACATCCTGCTGTTGCTGTTTCTCTAGAGTCAGCTGATAATGCTTCTCTCTTTTCTTAAAATCCTAATGATTCGTTTCATTCAAGTCTCTGGGTGAGTTCCACTGGGTGGCTCCATTTTTCCTGTAGAATTCAAAGTGCATGGATTTTGTGATAGCTGTTTACATTTCAGGGACTTAATTGTTTATTTCCAAGATAACTGCTTATTACTTCCACGGGAAAAATCAAGTTTATAATATTTTAGCCAACAGGAGTCCCCAACTTCATAGTAACTACTTCACAGTAATTAAATATCTGTGAAGAGCTCAGGGGCAAGCAGCAACTGTGATGTGAGAAACACTTTGTGTGATGCAAACCAAAGGTAACTGTGTTCCTAGGGATACCTGAAATGAAAAGACACAGGATTGAATGACATCTGAATCACCAAATGGGCTCAATTATATATGTTGCTTTCATGTTCAATATTTGCTAAAATAATTTCAAACCAAGTTTATTTTAAATTTAAAAACAGTATATGTATACATAGGGAAAAATGCAAATACCACTTAAAGGATGAAAAAGGAAAAGTAAAATAACCGCACTTCACTCTCCGGGGTAATTAATGATGACAAAGTTTTGTGCGCATTCATTCATTCATTTGGTAGATGCTTATTGAGTGCCAGGCTCTGTTTTAAGCTCCGGGAAATAAACATCCACAAAATGTTTTAGACACACACACACACACACACACATTTTTTTTTAAAAAAATGAATTACTTGGGAGCCCAGGAGTTTGAGACCAGCTGGGCAACATGCCAAAACCCTGTCTCTACAAAAAAAACGCAAAAATTAGCCAAGTGTGGTATCACCCACCTGTGTCCCAGATACGTGGAAGGCTGAGGTGGAAGGATTGCTTGAGCCCTGGAGGTAGGTGGAGGTTGCAGTGAGCCGAGATTGCACCACTGCACTCTGGCCTGGGCCACAGAGTGAGACTCTGTCCGAAAGGAAAAAAAAAAAAGGAATTACTTGACATGCTCTCTGTCCCTTGCTTTTAAAACTTAACATATCTAGTAGATAATTCTAGTCATTCATTTTCTTAAATTTGGAAAAAATTGCAGGGATAATCTATTTATATGACTGAAAATTTGAAAGTACAAAAGGATATGCAGTGTGATGCTTCGGTCTCATTCTTGATTCTCAGCCACCCACCTCCCTTTATAGGCAACCACTGCTATCAGGGTTTGTGTGTGTCTGTGTCTTTTCAGACCTACTTTATGCATTTAGAAGCCAACATGTGTATATGGTCTTGTGGCCATCAGTGATAAAATATTGCATATATTATTTGGCACCTTGCTTTCTTTTTACACATACAGCTTGGTTATTATTTTACATTAGCACATAAAGAACCCTCTCATCCTTATTTTTTTAGATCTACCCCAACAGTCTTACTACCATTTTTTTATTGCTGTAAAGTATTTTATTATTTGTCAATTCATTTCAACCATTTTGCTGTTATATATGTTGTTATAAATTATTTTAGTTATTTTGCAAACATGCAAGTATATATATGGGATAAATTCCTAGAAATAGAATTACCAGGTCAGTTTATAATTTCTTGAATTTGCACTTTTTTTTTTTTTTTGAGACAGGGTCACTCAGGCTGGAGTGCAGTGACACAATCGTAGCTCACTGCAGCCTCCACCTCCTATGCTCAAGTGATCCTCCCACCTCAGCCTCCCCAATAGCTGGGACCATAAGCGTGCACCACTGCACCTGGCTATTTTTTAATTTTTTATAAAGATGGGATTTCTCCATGTTGCCCAGGCTTGTCTCAAACTCCTGGGCGCAAGCCATCCTCCTCCTGCCTTGGCCTCCCAAAGTGCTGGGATTATAGACGTGAACTTCTAAGCCTGGCCAATTTGCACTTTTGATAGATACTGCCTAATGGCACTCCACAAACATTGAACCAGTTTACTTATATATCAGAAAATGCAGAAAAACTCACTGAATTTTGTCTACTGTCTTGTCAGGTGGGCATAATTTCTATTTTATGTACATGGAAAGGAAGGCTCAGAGAGGGTAACTCACTTAGCAGGGGGTCACACAGCTTGTAAGTGGGCAGAGCAGGAATTTGAACTCATACCTGATTGATTTCAGAATCTTGTTTTTTTTCCCATTATCCTCTTAAACGAGGCTATTACATAATACATTTAGGAGGACTGAACAATGCATTCCATGGAAAATGCTTTGTAAGTTCCAGTACGTTTTAGATGTCTGGATAGGAAGAACAAGTGGAGTGATTTTGAACATTTGATTGGTTCTGTCCAGGTGTTACTCAGTGGATTTTAGCCCATTTCCAAGTTATCTTTCTGGACATGGTACTGCTTCTTTTTCAAGTGTGTCTTCCCTGCTGCAACATGAATAGACTCCAGAGTTAAGAGCTGGGCTTTATTGGCTTCTAATATGCCTTTGAAATGAAAAATTACCTTTGTTTAGCTTATTTTTAGTAATTCTTCCATTTTATTTTTAGAAGCATATTAATTTTTTTTAGCCTTTTGAGGTAAATTATTTTATTTTTATTCTCATTTTCTAATAAACGCATTTAATTCTGTAAAATTTCTCCTGAGGACAGCTTTGGTTTCATCCTGTAGGTTTTTAAATGCAGTGTTCTATTTACTTTTTTTTTTCTGATATGGAATCTGGTTCTGTTGTCCAGGCTGGAGTGTAGTGGTGCCATCTTGGTTCTCTGCAACTTCTGCCTCCTGGGTTCCAGCAATTCTCCTGTTTCAGCCTCCTCAGTAGGTGGGATTACAGGCATACACCACCACGCCCAGCTAATTTTTTGTATTTTTTTAGAGATGGGGTTTTACCATGTTGTCCAGGCTGGTCTTGAACTCCTGACCTCAGGTGATCTGCCTGCCTTGGTCTCATTTTTTATTTTTAATAGTTTATAATTTGAGTTTTGATTCCCCTCTATACCCATTTCGTTAATAATATTGAATAAATTTTACCTTTCTGAAAAGCAGTGATTTTTTTAAAAAGTATGAGTTGTTATAGTTAGTTCAGTAAAAAAATGTTAACGTCTTCAATGGTTATATTCTGAGGTCCACTTGGGCTTTGTCCCAAGCTGTGAGCCAGATGCCTAGAGCAATTCATAAGGCCCCTTCACTCTCTGCTCATTGTTTTCTGGAACTGTACAATGAAACCTGTTCCTTCCACTAAGGTTGCTAAAGCAGTTGTTGATTATGTCTTGGTTTTCTTTTTGAGAGACCACTTGGAAAAACACTTTCTTTCTAGTCTTTTTTCCTGAACAATTGGTACCTGACAGTTTCAGGTGGCTGCTGCTGGGAAGTTTTGAAACAGTGAATTACCCTTCGTCACAGGCATAGGATTCTGGTATAACTTTTGCTTCTGTTTCTTGTTCAGCAAATAGGTAAGAAATGAATGGTGTGGGGGATGGAACCATCCTGCGTCAGGGAGCATCTGACTCTACGGAGCTCCTGTTTCCTCTTAGGGCCCTCGGCTTGCTTTTCTTTCTTCTTATTTATCATAATTCTATATGTATCTCCGTAGGCCTAGGTAGATATGCAAAAAAATTAAAATCCTCATCTTTCTTGAGTGGGATTAAAATGAGAAGAGTTGATAATTTAAAACTAGAGAAAGGAAATAGAGAAGATCTGTTTTCCCCACCAGCCTAGATGAAAGAAGTTTCTCTAGCCTGGCAAGGGGAGTGGTAATTAGTTTACAGAAAACAGCTGGGAAGACAAAGATTCTGTTTAATAAGCCTGTGGAGAAGAAACTTCTTAGTCTACTCTGGGAGCCAGAAGGTGGTGATGTGACTATTCACATTTGGTTATTTTCTTAGCATTAATTGCTTCATGTAGGAATCTCCAAGTTCCTGATTTATGATTTAAAATGTTTCAAGCTGATGCTGTCACTGATGACATTAGGACATGTTTACTAATTGAGATGAAGGCTCTCTTCAAACCTGACTGCATCCTGGGAAAGAGGACGTTGTATATATTGTTATATCCTCTTGGAAACTGGCTGACCCAGAAACTCAGCCTAATGAGATTTGGACAGCAGGCTTGAAGGAGGGTGATTGATTGTGACATGCTCTGTGTTTTATGTGACAGATCTGTGTATAAATGAGTGAGTACCCGGATGCCTGCCTGGCAAGAAATTGCGTTTCTTTAAAGAGCCAATCCAAATATAACTTGTGCATAGAAATAAAACTGAGCAGAAATGAGTATCTCCTTCTGAAATTCAAGTAAATAGCTCCCTGACTTCAGAAATGACAGCTTCCCGAGCGTTGCATTGCAAAAACAGGAGCAGGCCAGTCTTCTTGAAGATTAGTTTGCCTGCATGGAAATCACATGCACTTGTGTGAGAGTGTATTTCAAATCTATCCCCTTCTTACCACCAGTACTGCCCTCCCGCAGCTGAGGCTGCCAGTCCCCTGAACAGGGCCAGGGCCTCCTAATGTGTAGAGAGAATGGGCAGCTGCGAGTAGTAGTAGACCCAAGCCCCAGTAACAGCTAGGCCAGCCGACTCCCGGGAACACGCCAAACGCTCCTCAGCCTCAGCCTCAGACCCTTCTGAGGCTTCTCTGCCTATTCCCTTTGCCTGGACGACTCTTCTGCATGGCTCATTTCCCTCTCTCCCTTCCTCCCTCCCTCCCTCTCTCCCTCCCTTCCTCTCTTTCTTTCTTCTTTTCTTCTTTCTTCTTTCTTTCTTCTTTTTTTTTTTTTTTGCATGGCTTGTTTCTTGTTTCACTCCAGCCTTTGCTCAAATGTCATCTCAGAGGGACAGACCATCTTCTACCCCCCAAACCCCTCACCTTGCTTCATTTTCTTTATAGTGTTTATTCTGGTATTACAGTAAATATTTGTTTATCTCACTTGATAGACTCTCAACATCTTGAAGGGGGGGCTCTATTGATTTGGTTCACTCCTCCATACTGTAGCCCCAAAATCTGGAGCAGTGCCCGCAACGTAGCAAGTGCCCCATAATTGTTGCATACATGAGCAGATACACTCTTGTGTACCCTCTCAGGGCCCCCCTCCTCGTCCCTTTGTGAGCACCTACCTTCTTGTATTATAAAGATCCTCTTGCCCTCCTCTCCTACCATGATTGTTGTTTGGTGAAATCCTAAATCTGGTTGCAGTATTTTCTGGTTACTCCACTTTCTCAGACCTACACCCAAGTGGCTGGCTGCTCCTAGCAACAATTGCGACTGTGCCAGCTGGACTCGCTTAAATGAATATCCACAGACCCCACGAGGATGCTCGTACTCCTGGCAGCTCTGACCTGTTTCTCAGTCAATCCTCTTTCCTAACCTCCTGCTTGCACACGTCCTCTGCTCTTCTCAGATCTCTACCCTGAACTCTCCTCTGCCAGCTAGAGACCTTCTTCCTCATGGAGAATATGGATGGAATCACATGCAAACTCACTCATTCCTCCCTGTTTTTACTTCCGGGTTTTTGCTAGGATTAGATACGCAGAAAATGTTTTTCTTTGTTTGCGTTTAGTATTCTTTTCCCCAGAACATTATTAGCCAAAAGATATGATTAATTTCCAAGTTTTTGAAAGAACTCTCAGTCCACCAGAAGGTCTGTAGTGTTTATCCAGTGCCTGTAATCCCAGCTACTCAGGAGGCTGAAGCAGGAGAATTGCTTGAACCTGGGAGGCGGAGGTTGCACTGAGCTGAGGTGGCACCACTGCACTCCAACTCGAATAACAAGAGCAAAACTCTGTCTCAAAAAAGAAAGAGAGAGAGAAAGAAAGAAAAAGAAAGAAAGGAAAGAAAGAAAGAAAAAGAAAGAAAAAAGAAAGAAAAAGAGAAAGGAAGAGAAAGAGAAAATGGAACGGTAAGGGCTATGACACTGCATTTTAACAAATATGTATTTCCCATTACTGTTGAGGTTGACTGCTTTTACATCTGTTTCTTTTCTAAGGGGTTTGTCTGTGAAATGTCTCTTCTTAGCTATGTAGCAGAGTCTTAGTCTTATTATTATTGATTCCATGACAGCCTCTCTTCAGATGAAAACCATTTGCCTAGGCTGTTTACCGTGAATTGATATTAGGTTATTTGGTTTTAGGGAACTTGTGAGTTACAGGAGATCTTCAGATCAGAAATAATTATTCAATTCCCCACTTCCATTTTATAGATGAGAACACGAAGGCCCAGGTAGAGGAAGCCTGCTTATTTAAGACCATGCAGCCAAATGAGAGCTGGTAGGATAACTAAGCAAGAAAGAGGACAAGGGAAATTTTTGCCTGGGAGGTTATCTTAGCATACAAATGATCCTCCTGCCTCAGCCTCTGGAGTAGCTGGAACTATAGACGTAAGCCACCATGACCCCGCCCCCCCAATTTCTTAAAAATAATACTGTGATTACGAATCCAGATTTTGTTTCTCCAGGGAAAATAGTCTTGCCTAGGAAAATACTGGGTTCTTAGATCTCATTTATATGTTTTATTTGGGGCATGCAAGTTTTACTGAGCAATTGCTGCAGGTGGACAGCACTGGGTTAGGGGTTACAGGATTTGTGTGGGAGAGAGCACATTTTCTGCTTTAAGAAATGAACAGTCTCTCTAGTGAAGGAGACAAATGTATTTACATAGAATAAATAGTCCAGGGAATATGTAAGCCAGTGGATCATTACACATCACAAGTGAGTTACGAGTACTGACTTGAGTACTGACTATTATAGGTAGGGTTTTAATAGATGGGGAAATAGCATCAGTAGACCTCAGAGGGGTCATGAACAAGGCACGCTTTGGGAGGTCAGGGATCTTGCTGGATTGAAGGGGTCTCGTTTGAAGGGAGACACTATTATAGCGACTCTATTAATTGCTCAATATGTAATGGGCATCTTGCTAAGATTTTCACACATTATTTTTTAATGATGAGTATTATTACCTTCATTTTACAGATGAGAAAATTGAGGCCCAGGGGATTTAAATAATTTGCTAAAGTTGCACAACAATTAGTGTAGGACCTGGAATTTGAACTCAGGATCGCTTGATTTATGGTGACCATATATTTGTCATTTAAACCAGCACCTTTTGAGAATAAAAGAGAGCACTGGTAATGATTATGCCAGAACAACAGATGTAAACCAGGGCTGCCTGGGCAAATCAAGATATACATTTGGTCACTCTGATTCCAAAGCCTGATTTCACTTTGATTTGAATTGGAATGGTAGAGTTACATTGTAGGTAGCTTGAAAGACAATTGATGGAGGCCATGTAAAAAGGGTTATAGACTGATTAACCTGACGGCACTGTATAGAATGGAACAGAGTAGAAGAGAGGTGACAGACCAAAACAATAATCAATGGATGACTTCATTGAAAATAGGGTAGATGTGATGGAGATCTGAATTGGATGATGGAATGCAAGGGAGGTAAGACATCTTAGAAATTGTTTTTTGTTTTGTTTTGTTCGAGACAGTCTTGCTCTGTCACCCAGGCTGAAGTGCAGTGGCATAATCTTGGCTCACTGCAACCTCCACCTCTGTGTTCAAGTGGTTCTCCTGCCTTGGCCTCTCAATTAACTGGGATTACAGGTGCTTGCCACCACGCCTGGTTAATTTTGCATTTTTAGTAGAGATGGGGTTTTACCATGTTGGCCAGGCTGGTCTCAATCTCCTGACCGCAAGTGATCACCTGCCCCAGCCTCCCAGCCTGCTGGGATTATAGGCGTGAGCCACCACACCTGGGCTTATAAATTGTTTATAATGAAAAATTCCACACCTACTCAAAACCAGAAAGAATACAGTGAATCCCCATATGCCAGTGGTCCAGAAAAAAAATTATTTGATTTTGTCATATTTGCTTTATCTATGTTTTCCTTGCATTTTCTTTCCATTTTTCTTTGCTGAAGCATTTAAAGCAAACCCAAACATACTGTCATTTTCCCTCCCACCACAGCGTGCATTTCTAAAAAATACTGACTATTCATAGTGTCATTACCAAATTACCAAAGTTAATAAGAATTCTAATTATTTTACTCCTAATTATCATCATTAAGTTTAGTGCCCACGTTTTCTCAGTTATCTTTTTTACTGTTTATTTCCTTCTCTTGAATCAGAATCACAAAGGAAAAAGAAACTCTTAAACATTGTGCTTTATTCTCCAAAACTGAGTCAAAAAGTTTTGAGTTTGATAAACGAGAAAAATTAGTTAACTGGTTAACTAGGAAGTAAAGTTTGGAAAAGGGGAATTGACTGCAGAGAAAGCGGTCTAAGAGTCCGGGCGTGGTGGCTCACGCCTGCAATCCCAGCACTTTGGGAGGCTGAGGCGGGTGGATCATGTGGTCAGGAGATCAAGACCATCCTTGGGAGGCTGAAGCAGGAGAATCGCTTGAACCTGGGGGTGGAGGCTGCAGTGAGCCAAGATTGCACCACTACACTTCAGCCTGGGTGACAGAGCGAGACTCCATCTCAAAAAAAATAAAGAGGAGGGCCAAGAACTTTTTTCATTTCGAATGATATCAAACCCTAAAAACATTGCAAGAGTAGTACAGATGAACACCGATTTATACTCTACCTCAATTCATCATTTCTTAATATCTTGCCACACAGTTAAATACTTCAGCATGCATCTCAGGTCATTTTCCTACATAACCACATGCAAATATGGCATGCAGGACATTTAGCATTATTATGACACTTTTGTCTCCTAAACAGTTCATATTTACATTTCTCAAATATTTACATTATTTTAAAATAGTTTTTATTGAAATTAAATATTTTGTCTGTGGTACTACATAAATGACATGTCCTCTCATTGCATCACATTAGGAGGCTCATGATGTCAATTTGTCCCATTGTTGGTGAAATTAACAATGTGGTTAAGGTAATGTCTTCCAGATTTTTCCATATACTATCCTGTTCCCCAACAATCATTTGCCTAGAGCTTTTAGCATTTATAGGTTATTCTTGCCTTAATAAATCATTTACCACGCTCACACCTGCAATCCCAGCACATTGGGAGGCCGAAGTGGACAGATCACTTGAGCCTAAGAGTTTGACACCAACCTGGGCAACAGGGCAAAATCCCATTTCTAGAAAAAATACAAACATTAGCCAGGCATGTTGGTGGTGTGCACCGGTAGTCCCAGCTACTCGGGACACTAAGGTGGGAAGATCACCTGAGCCCAGGGAAGTCGATGCTGGAGTGAGCCGAGATCACACCACTGCGCTCCAGTCTGAGTGACCAAGTAAGACTCTGTCTCAAAAAATAAAAAATAAAAATAATAAACAATTTACAATAGTTCCGTAAAGTGGTGGTGTTCTGTCACTTCTTTTCCATTTATTAGGGAGCTTTCTGCTGTATCCGGAGCATTCTGATACCATGCTATAGAAATGGGGAAATCTGCCTGTTTCAATATTTCCCAAGAACTTGGTGATTTTGAGTGGCCAGAACAGAGCTCAGGGCTGTGGACTCTGTGGGAGTGCAGTGAGTAAGGCTGGAGACGTGGAGATGTAGAAACAGTAGGGAGGAAAGGCTGGGTGTTTCTTCAGTTGCCAAGGAGGCTTTATTTAGCCTGGCATTCTCAGTGGGGGTTCAGGAGTGTTCAGGCTCAGCTCTCACAAAGCATTCCTCTTCATCTCCACACTGGCTGCAGGGTTTCCAATACCGTAGCTCATAAACAGGTGTAAATACAGATCCAACAGAGGAGTTGGTTTGTTTTGTGTTTAAATTGAAAGAAGGTGGCCTTTGGGCATTTCATTCCCTTCCTTTTCATTTGGGGTTTTGTTTTCTGACATGTAGAACTTTATGTAGGAGAGATTCAAAGCAAATAAGAAGATGTCATGTTTGTATTGGATTCTAGGAAGTTTCTTGGAGGGCCAATGAATTCTTACAAACCCCAGTCTCATTTGGAGTCTCTGACTCTGCTCTCAGCTGTGATGAATAATTGGAAGACTCTGTCAAAATGCCAGGCTCATTAAATTAGGGTCAGAAACCTGGTCCCAGCTTGCTCAGCTGGGAGAAAAACCATTCCATGTCCAAAGACAGTCTGGGTCTTGACCACCTGATCAGGCAGCCACAGTGGCTCTGCTTTGGCACAAAGGGGAAGGGACTTTACAGTCTGAACTCCCAAAGCACATCCTGATGAGGCCTTGCATGTCCCACAACCTGTGGCCAAAACCCCACACTCAGCATCTGGTGGCATAAAATCAACTCATGCTGTGCTCAGAGAGGGCTTGGCACACAGTAGGCACCTTCGCCACTTCACAGGATGATGGATATTTAGAGTGGCTTCAGAGTTCACAGCTAATCATTTGTTAATGTTCCCCAGCACTCAAAAAGATGTTAAGGATAATAATAGCATAACATTTATAGAAGAGGAAACCAAGGCACAGAGTGGCTAAGCCACCTGCCCAAGGACACACAGACATTAAATAGCAGGGCTGGAGATCTCTGCTCCTCACTGCTATGGTAATTGCCTGTCTCTTGGCATTTTTATTTAAGTAGTGCCAGTTACTTGCAGTTCCTTAAGCCGTCATAGTGTCTCATGTCTGCATAACTTTGAACACGCCATTCCCTGTCCCTGGAGTTTTTTCCCTTCACTTAATAGTTGGATATTTCTGCTCTTAAAACACAGCTCAAATATCATCTACTCTAGTAAGTCTTTACCCCTCATAACTCTCAACCTAGCCAGTTGATGCCAAGCCTTATCTGCCTGCATCTCCCCACACAGTACACAGACTGTATTTTGTTTACTGATCTGTCTTTCCAGTAGACAGTGAGCCTATTAACAGCATGGATTGCATTTTCTCATCCTTGTATCCTTAGAATGCAGCAGAGTGTGAAATGTATTTGTGCCTATTAAGCATTTTTGAGAATATAGTCTGACAATGTCCTTAAATAGATGAAAGGATTTTAAAATGTTCATGGAAAATGTATATATGGAAAAACTCTGCATGGATTTCAAAATTTTTTGCATCGA
This sequence comes from Cacajao melanocephalus, assembly GCA_963573385.1. Classification (NCBI taxonomy): domain Eukaryota; kingdom Metazoa; phylum Chordata; class Mammalia; order Primates; family Pitheciidae; genus Cacajao; species Cacajao melanocephalus. Next base: position 3,907 of record CAUYLG010022451.1, on the reverse strand, counting down.
AATAAACTTATATTAACTTCTAAGATATCTAAATAGATACTAGTTTGATTAATTAAGAAGGATAAGACATCAGTTTTAAAATAGCCTGGATTAGGCTGGGCACAGTGGCTCATGCCTATAATCCCAGCACTCTGGGAGGCCGAGGTGGGCAGATCTCTTGAGCCCAGGAGTTTGAGACCAGTCTGGGCAACACAGTGAAACCCCATCTCTACAAAAAAAAAAAATACAAAAATCAGCTAGGTGTGGGGGCACGTGACTGTAGTCCCAGCGACTTAGGAGGCTGAGGTGGGAGAATCACCTGAGCACAGGGGATTGAGGCTGCAGTGAGCTGTGATCATTCCAGTGCACTCCAGCACGGGCAACAGAGTGAGACCCTGTCTCAGAAAACCCAAACAAACAAACAAATACCCTGTATCAGTGCAACATGAATCCTAAAACTGAAGCAAGAACAAACATCAATTTTTTTTTTTGAGTTGGAGTCTTGCTCTGTCACCCAGGCTGGAGTGCAGTGGCATGATCTCAGCTCACTGCAACCTCCGCCTCCTGGGTTCAAGCAATTCTCCTGCCTCAGCCTCCTGAGTAGCTGGGATTACAAGCACCCGCCCCTGCACCTGGCTAATTTTTTGTATTTTTAGTAGAGACAGGGTTTCACCATGTTGGCCAGGCTGGTCTCAAAATACCTGACCTCATGATCTGCCTGATTCAGCCTCCCAAAACGCTGGGATTACAGGTGTGAGCCACCGTGCCTGGCCCAAACATTACATTTATGGAGAAGCTTGGGTGGAAGAACAGTGAAATAATTGATGCTTTACACATAGTGTGTAGGGACAATGCCTCAAAGAAACACAGTTTACAAATGAGTCACTCATTTTAAGAAGGAATGAGACAAGGTTGACGATGAAGCCTGCAGTGGCAGACCATGCACATCAATTTACAAGAAAAGAATTAATCTTGTTCATGTCCTAGTGAATATAATAATAAACTATATATATTTTTTCTATATATAAATTTAAGGAGATCAGAGCCCTCTTATTCAGTACAATTACAACTGGCAGTTGGTAAGTTTTTAATGACAAATACTACATGCTGAAATACTGTGAAAATGATTCTAGGTCACATATCCTACATAAGAATATGGTGACATCTGATTTACAGGAACCAGCATTTTTAACTTTGTTTTTTCAAGAAGTGTGTATTTCATATTTCTTACTTGTGGGTGGGGTAAGAGGGAGATAGAGGAGTAGATTAATAAAATTATTTTATTTTAGACATTTAATTAAAACAAATTTACGTGAGCTCAAACTATACACAAAGAAAAGAATTTCCCCTTCTTACTACTTATCTTACTGTCTGTCTGGGGGAAGCCATTGTTGACAGCTGAGCCTTTTTTTACATAGAACAAAATAGGGTTTGGCTGATTCATGTTCTCACAAGCAGTATCTGTGATCTCACGTGGACCTCCGTACAGACCAAAAAATGTGATTCAAATAACATTCCTTTTAAAGGTCCTCCCAGCAAACTTTCCCCCAAGAGCAGCAAAGACAAAGGCTGTAAACGGAATTATGCTTTCCAGGAATGTCTTAGGGAAGGAAATGCCATCGGAATCCACAAATATTTTGGCGGTGGTCCTTAACCACCGCTCCCCGCCCCCGCACCTCTCTGGATTCGCCAGAGGCGGCAGCACAAGGGCCCGGCCCATCGCACTGTTGGGGAGCCCCAGCCTAGCAGTCCCATCATCAGGGTGGCCACTCCGCAATGGCCAGGATTCCAGGCTCCAGGAAACCTCTGGAGCCTTCGCCCTGTGCAACCTGAGTACTCGCTTCCTCTGAAGGAACTGGACATAATAATCTTCCCAGTTACAGGCTGGGCTGTACCACATGCTACATCCAGGTAAAGTAAAAATCACAGTCCACACACGACTGAGCATATGGCTGCCAGAAAGCTAAACGGGCCAGACTGGTCCAGATGTTTTCACAGGAATAGCTTCCTGGGCAGCATGCTTTCCGAGCTCCTCACTGGCAGAGTGAGTTCGTGCCACTGTTAATTCTAGTAAAAGCCAGTGTATGTCAGTCCTGCAGGGAGAAGCTGCTCCAGTTAGCTGAAGGAGAGGAACTGATGTAGGAAAAAAGCACCCCAAAGATGTTCAACTTGTATTTTTTTTTTTTTAAGATGGAGTTTCACTGTTGCTGCCCATGCTGGAGCGCAATGGCGCGATCTTGGTTCACTGCAACCTCCGATTCCCAGGTTCAAGCAATTCTCCTGCCTCAGCCCCCTGAGTAGCTGGGATAACAGGCGCATGCCACCATGCCCAGCTAATTTTTGGTATTTTTAGTAGAAACAGGGTTTCATCATGTTAGCCATACTGGTCTCAAACTCCTGACCTCAGGTTATCCGCCCACCTCGGCCTCCTGAAGTGCTGGGATTACAAGCTTGAACCACTGCCCCCCACCTCAACTTGTATTTTAAATAAGGGAAAGGGAGCTCTCCCTCTCCAGGGTACTTTGTTTCATATGTGGAGGCGGCAGGGATACATTTGATACATCTAATAAATATGGCTTGGCTTCTAAAAGTCTGAAGCTTCAATCCTTTTATCAAAAACCACACTGAACAGTTTAGTCATGTGGATGTGAGGATTTGCAGGGTTTAACTGAAGTGTGCTGAGAAACTGAAAAGTACAGCCCTGTTGCAGCAGAAAATGGTTGTTCAATGCGTATCACTCAGGTACTAAATTCAGACAGGTGCAGCTCAGCTACAGCGTAAGGAAATGGGCTGTCAGTAAATTTGGTGAATTCCAGGACCCTAGGCTGTTGTGCTGTTTGGGAACCCCCAGAATCACTTCTTTGGTCTCAGTTTCACCCATACCAGCCATGAGAAAATGTGAGCCCAGGAGTGGACAGATTGTATTTATTTCATTATAAATGATCATGAACACATTTAACCAAACGGGGTGCTGGAGGGTGGAGTTGATAAGTATATTTTTCAGAAAAGTCACACTTAATCTTTCAAGTGACAAACTTCTTTAGTTCTAGTATTTTCTATGGAAATCTTTTCAAAAGGCATTTATTTGAATTCAGGCCTTTGAATTGAGTGCACACCAAATATAAATCAACTTTCCTGGGGGGTGGTTAAGGCTCCTCATTCAAGATCCTTGTCCTCAGAGACCGTGTGTGGTCTCTTGTGCTCACTGGGCCCCAGTTGCTGCCCTTTGCTTGGTGGGGGCTCAGGCTGTCGGAAGTTGTCGTTAATGATGGTTCCTCTACCTGCTCTGAAACAGCTGCTCAGAGATGGTCTACCCCAGCGTCCATGGGGTGTAACCATTCCAGCAGGAGCAATAGCCGGCTGGGGTAGACTTAGGCCAGGCTATAGCAGATGATGACCTAGACAATGACGTAAGCAAGCGTTAATCTAGTGTTGCTGCTAAAAGTATTTTGTAGCTGTTGTTAACATCTGCAACTAGTTTAACGCAACTCATTGTAACGTTTAAATGAAAGGCAGTACTGGCCTGGCATAGTAAGTACCAGCCGAGCGTGGTGGCTCACACCTGTAATCGCAGCACTTTGGGAGGCAGAGGTGGGCAGATCACTTGAGGTCAGGAGTTCTGGACCAGCCTGGCTAACGTGGTGAAACCCCATCCCTATTGGAAATACGAAAATTATCCAGGCCCACTGGTGGCATGCGCCTGTAATCCCAGCTACTTGGGAAGCTGAGGCAAGAATCACTGGAACCCAGGAGGCGGAGGTTGCAGTGAGCTGAGATTGCCCCACTGTACTCCAGCCTGGGTGACAGAGACTCTCAAAAAAAAAAAAAAAAAAAAAAAAAGGATTACCCTTGAACAAGTGAGTGGCCTCATCCAAACATTTTAAAGACCTTAATAGCAAAAAATTAGGTTTCATTAGGAGGAAGAAAT